>WNWK01018699.1:0-17500 GCA_009830355.1 Cherax destructor | reverse complement strand
TCTCAGACACTATGTTGTGATGAACTGTGATGTTGTTAATGTCTCAGCCACAATGTTGTGATGAACTGTGATGTTGTTAATGTCTCAGACACTATGTTGTGATGAACTGTGATGTTGTTAATGTCTCAGACACAATGTTGTGATGAACTGTGATGTTGTTAATGTCTCAGACACAATGTTGTGATGAACTGTGATGTTGTTAATGTCTCAGACACAATGTTGTGATGAACTGTGATGTTGTTAATGTCTCAGACACAATGTTGTGATGAACTGTGATGTTGTTAATGTCTCAGACACAATGTTGTGATGAACTGTGATGTAGGGATATATGTTGTGATAAACTGTGATGTAGGGATATTACCATTTATCCCAAGATGAATTAAGCCACAATATATTTCAATACGTCATGAAACTGGTGGCACAAGAGGTTTTACAGAGATCAAGAGAACATTTTGAGGAAATGTCTGATGAAGATGATTAATTAATCTTGGAATTTCATTCTCTGGAGAAGTATTTCGAGATCAATGATGAATGTTGCACCTCAAGATAACATGAAAGAAGTGAATATGAAGGCAAGGAGTGAAAGAAGCGAGTGTGAATGCACTGTGTATGAAGGAAGTGGGTGTGATGAAATTTAGTATGAAGGCAGTGTGTAGGAAAGTGAAGAAAACAAACAAAGAGAAAGTTGAAAGTGTTTTTGAAGAATGTGAATATGAAAGAAGTGACAATAAAACAAGGAGAATATGAAGAATTAAGAGTACAAAGGATGTAAATATACAGGAAGTATTAAAGAAATAAATGACGCAATAAGTAGGGCAAAAATTGGAAACTTAGAATGAATGAAGAGTCAAATGTGTGATGAAGCTTAAATCAAGTACAGGAATAGTTAACTATTTTGTTCTGGGAGAATATAGGATGGTTGTTGGTGCTTAGCCAGTGTATAGGATGGTTGTTAGTGCTTAGCCAGTGTATAGGATGGTTGTTAGTGCTTAGCTAGTGTATAGGATGGTTGTTAGTGCTTAGCCAGTGTATAGGATGGTTGTTGGTGCTTAGCTAGTGTATAGGATGGTTGTTAGTGCTTAGCTAGTGTATAGGATGGTTGTTGGTGCTTAGCTAGTGTATAGGATGGTTGTTGGTGCTTAGCTAGTGTATAGGATGGATGTTGGTGCTTAACTAGAGTACAGGATGGGTGTTGGAGTGCTTAGCTAGAATATAGGATGAGTGTTGGAGTGATTTATGAGTGTATAGGATGATTGCTGGAGTGCTTTAGGAGTGCATAGGATGGGGGTTGGAGTGTTTTGGGTGAGAACAGGATGGTTGTTGGAGTGCTTTGGGAGAATATAGGATGAGTGCTTGAGTGCTTTGAGTGCTTCATAAAATGTAATTTATTATGAATGAACTCGGACCAACGTTATTGCCAACGGTTGCGAAGGTGGCAAGAGATTACAGCAAAATAGTCTGATAATGGAACACCTCTATGTGAAACGAGGTCATGTAGCGTTGACCTCGCCGCTGAGTCTGCCTGGTCGTTGACCTCACCGCTGAGTCTGCCTGGTCGTTGACCTCGCCGCTGAGTCTGCCTGCTCGTTGACCTCGCCGCTGAGTCTGCCTGGTCGTTGACCTCGCCGCTGAGTCTGCCTGCTCGTTGACCTCGCCGCTGAGTCTGCCTGGTCGTTGACCTCACCGCTGAGTCTGCCTGGTCGTTGACCTTGCCGCTGAGTCTGCCTGCTCGTTGACCTCACCGCTGAGTCTGCCTGGTCGTTGACCTCGCCGCTGAGTCTGCCTGGTCGTTGACCTCACCGCTGAGTCTGCCTGGTCGTTGACCTCGCCGCTGAGTCTGCCTGCTCGTTGACCTGTGGACTCCTGGACACATGGACTTGAGGTAAGCCCCAGATGGTAGAGTGGGTGGGGGACCTTATAGACGAACCACTGGCCTCCACGTGGCAGGGTCTGGTAACTCAGAGATAACTAACTCTGAGGCTGACACTGGTCGCAAACTTTTCTCGTAATTAGTTAATAATTTTTCCTTAGGGATGTAAGAAAGCATTTTTTTTTTAATCTCAGGTTGAGTAATGGAAGGATTTGGAGGAGACACAGCTTCAAAACTAGATACGATAAGGTCTAAGAAGCCAAAAATCAGTGATGCCGATCCCAGTAATATAGGAGGCAAGGCCAGAAGCTGAGTCTCGACCCCTGAAAATACAATTCGGTTCAGTGATGACGGAGATAACAGGGTGAGTGAGACGACAGCAGGGTGAGGGAGACGACAGCAGGGTGAGGGAGACGACAGCAGGGTGAGAGAGACGACAGCAGGGTGAGGGAGACGACAGCAGGGTGAGGGAGACGACAGCAGGGTGAGGGAGACGACAGCAGGGTGAGATGACAACTACTTTAGGTAAGTTAGAGGTAGTCAAGAGCAGCCAGTATATTTCTACATGTACTTGTAGAAATTAAGATATTATTATTATTATTATTATATGAGGCCGGAAATACGCTTGACGCCTCAATGGCGAGACAGTCGACTAATAGAGCTTGGTGACGCCCTGGATATTGTCTCGAAGTACCTTGCGATGACGTCTGGCGCCACCCTATCCGAGTCTTTTGCCTCCCTTGGCGCCACCAGTCGTTGCAGATTGAAGAGTTCTTGAGAGTGAAGAGAAATCAGCTCACCGTCAGCACGGTAGTCTGGTCCACCACGGTAGCCTGGTCCACCACGGTAGTCTGGTCCTCCCCTTTAAAAAATTTAAATTAGTTTCTTGTGTCTGTCCATTATTTGAACTAATATTGTGTAGATAAATAAGCGAAGATGTGAGTGAAACAAAGAGATCCTGGAAGACACTGATGTGAAAGATGTAGCAGTAAAGTTCAGAGTTCCTGGAGCCTTTATCATACATAAACATTGCAGCAACATACAAGAACAACGTATAAATGTATAAGAAAGATTTACACACACTACGGTACAGTAAGATGCAAAAAATATATGCAGTGACTTATAAAAAACAGAGCAACTACAAGAACAGTTCATTAACACGCAACAACAGTGTAGTAACATGCAAAAGCTGAATAATAACACTTAAAACAGTAGAGTTGCACATATGAAAAGTTCAGTAAGACACAAGAAAAGTACAGTAACATTCAGAACATACATGTGGAACAATCAGCAGCTTCGCATAATGTAACAAACGTTGCATTTTGACCAAACACAGAGTTTTGTGATATAAACAATACACACTGGTTAATACCATTGACCTCAGATCTTAAGAGTATCTGTGACGTCTTGTATATCACAGCTTATATACTGCAGCAGACACCTGATGAAAATCTATCAAAGATAATGAGGGTCGGTTCCAGTGAAGGTTGTGAAAAACAATGGAGACAAAATTGGAAATGGAACACTTTTTAGGCTTGTAGATAGTTACTATCCAGGAAGGTACCTCGTCATGTCAGTGACCAGGAAGGTACCTCGTCATGTCAGTGACCAGGAAGGTACCTCGTCATGTCAGTGACAAGGAAGATACCTCGTCATGTCAGTGGCCAGGAAGGTACCTCGTCATGTCAGTGACAAGGAAGGTACCTCGTCATGTCAGTGACAAGGAAGATACCTCGTCATGTCAGTGACCAGGAAGGTACCTCGTCATGTCAGTGACCAGGAAGGTACCTCGTCATGTCAGTGACAAGGAAGGTACCTCGTCATGTCAGTGACAAGGAAGATACCTCGTCATGTCAGTGACCAGGAAGTACCTCGTCATGTCAGTGACCAGGAAGGTACCTCGTCATGTCAGTGACAAGGAAGATACCTCGTCATGTCAGTGACCAGGAAGGTACCTCGTCATGTCAGTGACAAGGAAGGTACCTCGTCATGTCAGTGACCAGGAAGGTACCTCGTCATGTCAGTGACAAGGAAGATACCTCGTCATGTCAGTGACCAGGAAGGTACCTCGTCATGTCAGTGACCAGGAAGGTACCTCGTCATGTCAGTGACAAGGAAGATACCTCGTCATGTCAGTGACCAGGAAGGTACCTCGTCATGTCAGTGACCAGGAAGGTACCTCGTCATGTCAGTGACCAGGAAGGTACCTCGTCATGTCAGTGACAGGAAGGTACCTCGTCATGTCAGTGCAATGGAAGATACCTCGTCATGTCGGTGACCAGGAAGGTACTCGTCATGTCAGTGAACAGGAAGATACCTCGTCATGTCAGTGAAGGAATCACGTCAGTTAAAGGTTTCAGTGTGAGTTGGACATCCTCATCAATTATGGGATCAGTCTCACTGGGACATCACCGTCGTCACTGTGGGACATCACCGTCGTCACTGTGGGACATCACCGTCGTCACTGTGGGACATCACCGTCGTCACATGTGGACATCACGTCGTCACTGTGGGACATCACCGTCGTCACTGTGGGACATCACCGTCGTCACTGTGGGACATCACCGTCGTCACTGTGGGACATCACCGTCGTCACTGTGGGAAATCACCGTCGTCACTGTGGGACATCACCGTCGTCACACTGTGGGACATCACCGTCGTCACACTGTGGGACATCACCGTCGTCACACTGTGGGACATCACCGTCGTCACACTGTGGGACATCACCGTCGTCACACTGTGGGACATCACCGTCGTCACACTGTGGGACATCACCGTCGTCACACTGTGGGACATCACCGTCGTCACACTGTGGGACATCACCGTCGTCACACTGTGGACATCACCGTCGTCACACTGTGGGACATCACCGTCGTCACACTGTGGGACATCACCGTCGTCACACTGTGGACATCACCGTCGTCACACTGGACATCCCCGTCGTCACACTGTGGGACATCACCGTCGTCACACTGTGGGACATCACCGTCGTCACACTGTGGGACATCACCGTCGTCACACTGTGGACATCACCGTCGTCACACTGTGGGACATCACCGTCGTCACTGTGGACATCACCGTCGTCACTGTGGGACATCACCGTCGTCACTGTGGGACATCACCGTCGTCCCCTGTGGGACATCACCGTCGTCACTGTGGGACATCACCGTCGTCACTGTGGGACATCACCGTCGTCACTGTGGGACATCACCGTCGTCACTGTGGGACATCACTGCGTCCACTGTGGGACATCACCGTCGTCACTGTGGGACATCACCGTCGTCACTGTGGGACATCACCGTCGTCACTGTGGGACATCACCGTCGTCACACTGTGGGACATCACTGTCGTCACACTGTGGGACATCACCGTCGTCACACTGTGGGACATCACCGTCGTCACACTGTGGGACATCACCGTCGTCACTGTGGGACATCACCGTCGTCACTGTGGGACATCACCGTCGTCACTGTGGGACATCACCGTCGTCACTGTGGGACATCACCGTCGTCACTGTGGGACATCACCGTCGTCACACTGTGGGACATCACCGTCGTCACTGTGGGACATCACCGTCGTCACTGTGGGACATCACCGTCGTCACTGTGGGACATCACCGTCGTCACTGTGAGACATCACCGTCGTCACTGTGGGACATCACCGTCGTCACTGTGGGACATCACCGTCGTCACTGTGGACATCACCGTCGTCACTGTGGGACATCACCGTCGTCACATGTGGACATCACCGTCGTCACTGTGGACATCACCACTGTGGGACATCACCGTCGTCACCTGTGGACATCACCGTCGTCACTGTGGGACATCACCGTCGTCACTGGGGACATCACCGTCGTCACTGTGGGACATCACCGTCGTCACTGTGGGACATCACTGTCGTCACTGTGGGACATCACCGTCGTCACTGTGGGACATCACCGTCGTCACTGTGGGACATCACACTCTTAACTATGTCTGTTGAACAACAACTTCTTCACTAGGGTTGTCGACACACTCACCCTTTTCTCTATATTTTTTTAAGCATACTATATTTGTGGGTCATCACCCTCTTCACTATCTTTACCTAATAAATTGCCCTGTTAGTACAATCTACCAATTATCACTGAAAAGAGACGTGTGGACATCATGAGGTCGACCGTCGGAGTCTTAATTCTTTTTAGATCCAAGTTACAAATTCATCAATCTTCCTTTCATAGCTTTTTCTTACATTCCTATGGAATTTTTTCCTGAGTGTCTTATAATTGACTTTTCTTATACGTCAGAAATGAAAACTAACTCGTGTACACTTTGTCTTTGTCTGTATTTAACGTTTTGCTTTCACCACTCTTTTTCATTAATGATCTGGCCTATGTTCTGCCATCTCTAACTTGTGGAGGCGCTAACTGCCACCTAGTAGCAACCTCTCACCAGAATGTTATCCACCGTGTTTTCCAATGAGCCAGTACTCGTGAGTTTAAACGCACCAGATTACTATTACTAGAGGTTGAGGTGTCTCTAATACTCTGCTATACCTGTATGATTCCCGTATCTCTGAACGTGATACAGTCAGATTTCTGGGTCTTCTGTATGGTCGCTGGTTGTCCTGGAAACTTCAGATTACCTCCTTGAAAGCAACTTACCATAGCCGACAGAATCTCCTTAAAAGCCTCGCTCATTTTTCGTGGGGACAGATCGTCGAACTCTCCTTCGACTTCATTCAGCCCTAATTTCATCGATACAAGATAATGGCGACCAAATATATTCTGTGGCCTCTCCCGCAACTTTTTTTAAACTTGATTTTCGTTCCTTCCCAGTTGAGAGCCTATATGGAGAGGTGAATGTTCCGTCCTTGAACGATCAGCGTGATGTCCATTGCCTCCGTTAGTTTTGCTTCCTCTCATGACCTTCACGATCCTTCTACATACACGACAGTAGTGGAGGTTAGTAGAGGTCCATTATTTTTTCGCCGCCCCTGTTTACTCCGTCTCTTTTCTCTTCGTCTTCATTCGCTCTTGACTGCTCTTCAGTTGCTCCCTTTATATGTTCATCAAGCATCTAACTTTTCTCGAGTCTGTTCTTCCCCACTGCCGCGCGTGAAAGCTCAAATACCTTAAGTTCTTTCTTGTTCCCTTTATCTCGATCATTTCCTGTCTCATTCTCATGCCATTGCAGTTTGCACTGATAGTTATAAATTCTATGACGGTGTCGGGTTTGTAGCAGTGTTGCAGGACAGTGTTGTGCGAGGTAAGCATTTTCACACCTGAGCTGTATGCAGTTCTCACAGCGATTATACGTAATGCGTCTAGGCCTACTTTTAGTGCTTTGCAAGTTATCAAAAAAATTAATTCTCCTCATTCCCCAGTTCTTCGTATACAATTTTGAGCCGCATATGTAGCAAAAACAAAGATATCATCTTCCGCTGTGTCCCCTCAGGTATTCTCCCTTTCCCACTTTTCCATGGTGCACCCCACTTTCTCTTGCCATGTCTTGGGCCATGTCTCCATCCGTGGGCCCCCAGATGTCAACCCTTCCACACTCCCCACTTCCATGTTTTGGTGCTTTCCCTAGTTCCCTCTGTGTCCTTTCAGATGAACTCCCTTCCTCACTTCCCCAGGTTCTATATTTTGTTGCCTCCACAAGGTTAGCAGTTTTGGCCCCTTCCGGTGATCTACTCAGGTGTGGTCACAGTCAGGTGAGGCCATAGTTAGGTGTGATCATAGTTAGGTGAGGTCATAGTCAATTGTGGTCATAGTTAGGTGTCATAATTAAGTGAGGTCATAGTCAGGTGTGGTCGTCGTCAGGTGCGGTCATAGTTAGGTGAGGTCAGAGTTAGGTGTGATCATAGTTAGGTGAGGACAGTGTTAGGTGTGATCACAGTTAGGTGAGGTCATAGTCAGGTGTGTTCATAGGTGAGGTCACACTTAGGTGAGGTCATAGTTAAATGAGGTCATAGTCAGGTGTGTGTGTGTGTGTTTGGTACGTCCCTAGTTCAGTGTCTTCAGAAATCCATCTGTGTCCTCACTTCCCCAGGTGAGCTCAAAGTTAGGTGAGGTCATAGTTAGCTGAAGTCATAGTTAGATGTGGTCACAGTTAGGTGTGCTCATAGTTAGGTGAGGTCATAGTTAGGAGAGGTCATAGTTAGGTGAGGTCATAGTTAGGTGAGGTCATAGTTAGGTGCGGTCATAGTTAGGTGTGGTCATAGTTAGGTGCGGTCATAGTTAGATGTGGTCATAGGTGAGGTCATTGTTGGTTGAGGTCATAGTTAGGTTTGGTCATAGTCAGGTGAGGTCATAGTCATGTGTGTGTGGATGTGTGAGCGCGCGCGTGTGTTTGCTTCCCCTAGTTCCGTGTCTCCAGAAGACCATCTGCGGGCCCTCAGATGAACTCCCTTCCTCACTTCCCCAGGTTCAGCGGGTGTGGCCCCTTCCCAGGTGGGTGGGGACACACAGAAAACTGCGTCCTGTAATTCCACCCACCAAGACAGCCACGAACAGTAGACCAGCTAGACGAGACTAAGCTGCCACTCAACTCAGCCACCAAGGTGAGGTTACTCAGTAAAGATCTCGGACTTCTATTTATGTCTAATAACGTGTTTATTTTAATTTCTTTTGTTTTCACTTTCGTAGCTGTATAATTGTTTGTCGCTGTTTTATTGTGTGTATATCTCTCTGTCAGTATGGTAATCTATTTCTTTCCACCAAGAAATCTACAACAAAAATGTTATCGGCTTTTCGTTTATTGTAATTCGTCAATTTTTTTTGCAAGACACTCAAATGTCCACAAATAAGCATACATGTACACTCACAGATATTTATGTACGTCCGCATAATAAACTCCACACACACACACACACACACACACACACACACACACACACACACACACACACACACACACACACACACACACACACACACACACACACACACACACACAAACTGAAACTGAAAGAAACTGAAAGAGAGGATACAGAGACAAAAGGAGGAAAGAGAGATGGACAGGAGAACCCAGACTCAGGAGGAAGCCCAAATACAATCACCTTCAGATGTCCCCCAACCTGGACAACCCCAATGCAGCCAAACAATCTAACCCAAAACACACATGCCATACCCAATGATTCCACCCACTTCATTATGCACTCCACCTTCACACCCACCACCCATAGTTCCCCATCAGGTCTCCCACTTTCCCAACCCCAACGTACCCCCAGACTACCGGTTTTAGAAAAGAAGTTGAAGGTTTGGTATACAAATGAAGATGGTATAACAAATAAATGTGAGGAGTGGCATGAAAGAATAAAGGAGACATCCCCAGACATAATAGCACTCACAGAAACGAAACTCACCAGGATGATAACAGATGCAATCTTTCCACCCGGGTATCAAATCCTCAGGAAATATAGAGGGAGTAGAGGGGGAGGAGGAGTTGCACCGCTCATTAAGAACAGGTGGGGATTTGAGGAAGTGGAAGGAATGGATGGAATGGGCGAAAGGGACTACATAATAGGAACAATTCAGTCTGAGGGCCATAAGGTGGTAATTGCTGTAATGTACAACCCGCCACAGAACTGCAGGAGGCCAAGAGAAGAATACGACGAGAGCAACAGAGCAATGGTAGACACACTAGCCGAGGTGGCCAGAAGAGCCCACATGGGGAGAGCAAAGTTACTAGTTATGGGTGATTTCAATCACAAGGAATCATGGAGAGCCAAGATGATGGATGTGGTACTGGAAAACCTCATGGATCAACATGATAGAGACACTACCAGAGAGAGAGATGGGGATGATCCAGCAAGACTGGACCTAGTATTCACCTTGAGTAGTTCGGACATCGAGGAAATCACGTATGAAAAGCCCCTTGGAGCTAGTGATCATTTGGTTCTGTGTTTTCATTATATAGTTGAGCTACAAGGGGAGCAGGAATAGGAAGGGAGAAACGAAACTACAAAAGGGGGGACTACACAGGCATGAGGAACTTCCTACAAGACGTTCAGTGGGAGAGAGAATTGGCAGGAAAACCAGTAAAAGAAATGATGGAATATGTGACAACCAAATGCAAAGAGGCAGAGGAGAGGTTTGTCCCCAAGGGAAACAGAAGTAATGGGAAGACCAGAACGAGTCCTTGGTTCACCCAGAGGTGTAGGGAGGCAAAAACTAAGTGTAATAGAGAATGGAAAAAGTACAGAAGACAACGGACCCAGGAAAATAAAGAGATTAGCCGAAGAGCCAGAAACGAATATGCACAGGTAAGAAGGGAGACTCAGCGACAATATGAAAATGATATAGCATCAAAAGTCAAGTCTGACCCGAAGCTGTTGTATAGCCACATCAGGAGGAAAACAACAGTCAAGGACCAGGTAATCAGGCTGAGGAAGGAAGGTGGGGAGTTCACAAGAAACGACCAAGAGGTATGTGAGGAGCTCAGTATGAGATTTAAAGAAGTATTTACAGAGGAGACAGGAAGGACTCCAGGAATTCAGAATAGGGAGGTATACCAACAAGTGTTGGATGAAATACACACAACCGAGGAGGAGGTGAAGAAGCTGCTATGTGAACTCGATACCTCAAAAGCAGTGGGACCGGACAACATTTCTCCGTGGGTCCTTAGAGAGGGAGCAGAGATGTTGTGTGTGCCACTAAAAAAAATCTTCAACACATCCATTGAAACTGGGCAACTACCTGAGGCGTGGAAGATGGCAAATGTAGTCCCAATTTTTAAGAAAGGAGACAGACACTAGGCATTAAACTACAGACCTGTGTCACTGACATGTATAGTATGCAAAGTCATGGAGAAGATCATCAGGAGGAGAGTGGTGGAGCACCTAGAAAGACACAAGCTTATAAACGACAACCAGCACGGTTTCAGGGAAGGAAAATCCTGTGTCACAAACCTACTGGAGTTTTATGACAAGGTAACAGAAGTAAGACACGAGAGAGAGGGGTGGATAGACTGCATTTTCTTGGACTGCAAGAAGGCGTTCGACACAGTTCCTCACAAGAGGTTAATGCAAAAGCTAGAGGATCAGGCACACGTAACAGGAAAGGCACTGCAATGGATCAGAGAATATCTGACAGGGAGGCAACAACGAGTCATGGTACGTGACGAGGTGTCAGAGTGGGCACCTGTGACGAGTGGGGTTCCACAAGGGTCAGACCTAGGACCTGTACTGTTTTTGGTATATGTGAATGACATAACGGAAGGGACAGACTCGGAAGTGTCCCTGTTTGCAGATGATGTGAAGTTAATGAGAAGAATTAAATCAGTCGAAGATCAGGCAGGACTACAAAGAGACCTGGACAGGCTACAAGCCTGGTCCAGTAACTGGCTCCTTGAATTTAACCCTGCCAAATGGAAAGTCATGAAGATCGGGGAAGGGCAAAGAAGACCGCAGACAAAGTATAGTCTAGGTGGCCAAAGACTGCAAACCTCACTCAAGGAAAAAGATCTTGGGGTGAGTATAATACCGAGCACATCTCCTGAGGCACACATCAATCAGATAACTGCTGCAGCATACGGGCTGCTGGCAAACCTAAGAATAGCGTTCCAATACCTCACTAAGGAATCATTCAAGACTCTGTACACCATATACGTCAGGCCCATACTGGAGTATGCAGCACCAGTTTGGAACCCACACCTGGTCAAGCACATCAAGAAATTAGAGAAAGTGCTAAGGTTTGCAACAAGACTAGTCCCAGTCCTACGAAGAAAGGTTAAGGGAAATCGGCCTGACGACACTAGAGGACAGGAGGGTTAGGGGAGACATGATAACGACATATAAAATACTGCGAGGAATAGATAAGGTGGACAGAGACAAGATGTTCCAGAAAGGGGACACAGAAACAAGGGGTCACAATTGGAAGTTGAAGACTCCTATGAGTCAAAGGGATGTTAGGAAGTATTTCTTCAGTCATAGAGTTGTCAGGAAGTGGAATAGCCTAGAAAGCGACGTAGTGGAGGCAGGAACCATACATAGTTTTAAGACGAGGTTTGATAAAGCTCATGGAGCAAGGAGATAGAGGACCTAGTAGCAATCAGTGAAGAGGCGGGGCCAGGAGCTATGACTCGACCCCTGCAACCTTATGGTTGCAGGTGAGTACAAATAGGTGAGTACACACACACACACACACATACAAGTACACAAACTACAACACACACACAATAAATTCGTTCCAGTCTAGCATCTATGCAAACTCAAATTTCCATGCACATGTACAGTATATTATATTGATGTTAGTGACAGATGGACTTGTTGGGTCGATGATACAAGCTGTTCACTCTTATGTAGGAAATTAAGTCATGCTTTATCTTACTCCCGAATTTGTATATAATATTTGTGTTACTGCATAAATGTTTTATAGAAAACTTAAGTAAACTAAATAATTAAAATCACTAGGTAATATAGAAATGTTGTGTTCATTAATGCAACCTGGCCAGGACGTTAATATATGTAATACCATAAATGTTGAGGTCTGTGGTCTGGTCTGGGAAGCTGAAGCAACGACCCCAGAATTTATCCACAGGTAGGCCCTCTTCAGGTGAATATATGTTACCATGTTTAACAGTATTAACGGTGTGATCCACTGTTTTGTGTTTAATGTAATCTCAGTGTTTATCATATAAACTCATAATGGTCTAAGTAGATTTCGGCCTAAATGACCATCGTGCAGTCCATATTAATTAAATATAGCAAATCTAAAAGTAAGTTTATAATGATCTATCATACAAAAAACTATAATCATTCTGAGACGCCAGTCTATTGTTGGTGAGGAAGCGGAGTAGAAAACACTGCCAGGAGTATTTCTTTACAGAGTATCTGAGGAGTGGCAGCAACTCCAGCAGCAAGACGTCACCTCCGATAATTAAAATAACGAAAGTATGAATTACCATCACACCAACACTCTTATATGGGTGTGAAGCATTGTTGATGAATGTTGCAACGAGGAGAAGGCTGGAGGCAGTGGAGATGTCATGTCTGAGGTCAATGTGTGGTGTGAATATAATGCAGAGAATTCGGAGTTTGGAAATTAGGAGGAGGTGCGGGATTACCAAAACTATTATCCAGAGAGCTGAGGAGGGGTTGTTGAGGTGGTTCGGACATGTAGAGAGAATGGAACGAAACAGAATAACTTCGAGTGTATAAATCTGTAGTGGAGGGAAGGCGGGGTAGGGGTCGGCCTAGGAAAGGTTGGAGGGAGGGGGTAAAGGAAGTTTTGTGTGCGAGGGGCTTGGACTTCCATCAAGCATGTGTGAGCGTATTTGATAGGAGTAAATGGAGACAAATGGTTTTTAATACTTGACGTGCTGTTGGAGTGTGAGCAAAGTAACATTTATGAAGGGATTCAGGGAAACCGGCAGGCCGGACTTGAGTCCTGGAGATGGGAAGTACAGTGTCTGCACTCTGAAGGAGGGGTGTTAGTGTTGCAGTTTTATAACTGTAGTGTAAAGCACCCCTCTGGCAAGACAGTGATGGAGTGAATGATGATGAAAGTTTTTCTTTTTCGGGCCACCCTGCCTTGGTGGGAATCGGCCGATGTGTTAATAAAAAAAATTAATAAAAAATAAATAATCATGACAACACGAATACTAAGTACCATCAATAATTATGATAAGAATATAAAGAACCTTCAATAATCATTAGGATATATTTTAATGTTATTTATATATCGGTATCACTATTACAAACTATTAATAAAGATAACAGTAATGAGACAAAAAGTTTATTCAATAAATACATTGATATCAATGTTGGTAACAAAATTTGACATCATTACATACAGTTGGCTTCAAGATATTATTAACGATACATTCTATAAAAAGATGATAAATACATTATATCAATGTTGGAAAAATTACATCATTACATACAAGTTTTCAAGATATTATTAAGATAATTTATAAAAATATAACCATTAGTTTAATCGTTAATAAGATAATTACTATAATATATATTATATATATATATATATATATATATATATATAAAAATATATATATACACTCAATTACACACGTCCATCTTCAAAAAGTGCAGCAGATCTGATGTCAGCAGCTACAGACTGGGCGCCCTTTCCTCCGCACCTCTGTGTGACTAGTTAATGGTCTAAGCTGCACCGAAACGTCGTCATAAGTTTCTTTCTTCTATGTATGGGTTACTTGTCTATTGTTTCAATCACGGTATTGTGCCTTTTCATTCTTCACAGAGGTGTTAGTATTCTCAGAGTGAGGTCCAACATTCTAGAGAGAGCTGTGTGTTTTCATGTTAAATATCTTGATGACAGTAACATCCTCCTACATATTTGTCTATCAGGTTTCAGGAGATATTACTCAACCAATACCTCCTTAATCAATCTCATGGATTACCTGGAAACTCAAATGTCGTTAGGGAGTCTCGAAGGAATGGTTTCCATAGACCTCCAAAAAGACATTCGATGCAGTTAACCATAATATATATATTGTTTAAAACACCTCAAGCTATTTTCATAGGCTCTGAATTGTGGTTTAAGTCAGATCTAAGCAACAGAAAACAAATTGTCAAGGACAATAATACAGAATCAGAATCCTTGCTGATAGCATTTGGGGTTCCTCAATGAAGTATTCTGGGTCCCTTAATATATATATCTTATGTGAATGATATGCCCATCATCAAGTGTAAGCCTCTGTTGTATGCTGATGACAGTGCTCTGCTAGTCTCAGGTAAAGACCCACAAGGCATGAAAAAGTAGTCCTGCAAAATATGGTTAATAGTTAACGCAATAATCATTGGCACTAAAAGTAAACTGAATATGGTAAATAAATACTTTTAACGTAGTGTGTAACTGGGAACCAATCACTTCAGTATCTACAGTGAAATATCTGTAAGTTTCCTTTGACACAAACATGTTAGAAGAATTGACAGTGAACAAAGTAGTAAAAAAAGTAAATGCAAGGTTCAAGTTCCTCTACAGACAAGCATAGTGTACTACTAAGGTTCAAGTTCCTCTACAGACAAGCATAGTGTACTACTAAGGTTCAAGTTCCTCTACAGACAAGCATAGTGTACTACTGAGGTTCAAGTTTCTCTACAGACAAGCATAGTGTACTACTGAGGTTCAAGTTCCTCTACAGACAAGCATAGTGTACTACTAAGGTTCAAGTTCCTCTACAGACAAGCATAGTGTACTACTAAGGTTCAAGTTCCTCTACAGACAAGCATAGTGTACTACTAAGGTTCAAGTTCCTCTACAGACAAGCATAGTGTACTACTGAGGTTCAAGTTCCTCTACAGACAAGCATAGTGTACTACTGAGGTTCAAGTTCCTCTACAGACAAGCATAGTGTACTACTGAGGTTCAAGTTCCTCTACAGACAAGCATAGTGTACTACTGAGGTTCAAGTTCCTCTACAGACAAGCATAGTGTACTACTGAGGTTCAAGTTCCTCTACAGACAAGCATAGTGTACTACTGAGGTTCAAGTTCCTCTACAGACAAGCATAGTGTACTACTGAGGTTCAAGTTCCTCTACAGACAAGCATAGTGTACTACTGAGGTTCAAGTTCCTCTACAGACAAGCATAGTGTACTACTAGGTTCAAGTTCCTCTACAGACAAGCATAGTGTACTACTGAGGTTCAAGTTTCTCTACAGACAAGCATAGTGTACTACTGAGGTTCAAGTTCCTCTACAGACAAGCATAGTGTACTACTGGTTCAAGTTCCTCTACAGACAAGCATAGTGTACTACTGAGGTTCAAGTTCCTCTACAGACAAGCATAGTGTACTACTGAGGTTCAAGTTCCTCTACAGACAAGCATAGTGTACTACTGAGGTTCAAGTTCCTCTACAGACAAGCATAGTGTACTACTGAGGTTCAAGTTCCTCTACAGACAAGCATAGTGTACTACTGAGGTTCAGTTCCTCTACAGACAAGCATAGTGTACTACTGAGGTTCAAGTTCCTCTACAGACAAGCATAGTGTACTACTGAGGTTCAAGTTCCTCTACAGACAAGCATAGTGTACTACTGGGTTCAAGTTCTCTACAGACAAGGTGTACTACTGAGGTTCAAGTTCCTCTACAGACAAGCATAGTGTACTACTGAGGTTCAAGTTCCTCTACAGACAAGCATAGTGTACTACTGAGGTTCAAGTTCCTCTACAGACAAGCATAGTGTACTACTGAGGTTCAAGTTCCTCACAGACAAGCATAGTGTACTACTGAGGTTCAAGTTCCTCTACAGACAAGCATAGTGTACTACTGGGTTCAAGTTCCTCTACAGACAAGCATAGTGTACTACTGAGGTTCAAGTTCCTCTACAGACAAGCATAGTGTACTACTGAGGTTCAAGTTCCTCTACAGACAAGCATAGTGTACTACTGAGGTTCAAGTTCCTCTACAGACAAGCATAGTGTACTACTGAGGTTCAAGTTCCTCTACAGACAAGCATAGTGTACTACTGAGGGAAGTTTACAAGTTCACTCTACAGACAAGCATAGTGTACTACTGAGGTTCAAGTTCCTCTACAGACAAGCATATGTACTGGTTAGTCTCTACAGCACAATTTCTCTGACTTCTCACGGATCTTGTTATGTCTTTACTTTCATGTTTTTCTCAAACACTAAAAATAGCATAACAACTATCACTCTTTTGCGCCCATTTAATATTTCTTAAGCATATTTACTCACATTTTCCAGTGACCAACTAGTGTCAGAACACTCCCAACCTTTATGCCTCTCAAGCTCTAAGTCAACATATGTAGCTTCCTGGTTTAGTTTCTTAGTCAGCTCAGTATTATTCACCATTACAAAAACAAAATTGATCAGAACGTACTTAACTAAGAAGAACTTCTCCAGCAACATACTATTGATTCACTCAAACACTTCAACTGTTTCCCTACCATTGACTACGTTTTCCCTTAAGAATTTAGTGACTTTTGAGTTAAATTTTGAAAATGTGACTATTTGAGGTTCATTCTCTACAGACAGCAATGACCTACTATAATTTTCACAGACAACGCCTAGGTACTACTGAGGTTCAGTTACAGACAAACATAGTGTACTACTGAGGTTCACGTTCCTCTACAGACAAGCATAGTGTACTACTGAGTTCAAGTTCTCTACAGACAAGCATAGTGTACTACTGAGGTTCAGTTCCTCTACAGACAAGCATAGTGTACTACTGAGGTTCAAGTTCCTCTACAGACAAGCATAGTGTACTACTGAGGTTCAAGTTTCTCTACAGAAAAAGCATAGTGTACAAAGGTTCAAGTTCCTCTACAGACAAGCATAGTGTACTACTGAGGTTCAATTTCATCTACAGACAATCACAGTGACTACTGAGGTTCCAGTTCTCTACAAGACAAACATAGTGTACTACTGAGGTTCAAGTTCCTCTACAGAAACAAGCATAGTGTACTACTAGGTTCAAGTTCCTCTACAGACAAGCATAGTGTACTACTAAAGGGTTCAAGTTCCTCTACAGACAAGCATAGTGTACTACTGAGGTTCAAGTTCCTCTACAGACAAGCATAGTGTACTACTGAGGTTCAAGTTCCTCTACAGACAAGCATAGTGTACTACTGAGGTTCAAGTTCCTCTACAGACAAGCATAGTGTACTACTGAGGTTCAAGTTCTCACAGACAAGCATAGTACTACTAG
>WNWK01018698.1:0-39365 GCA_009830355.1 Cherax destructor | reverse complement strand
TGTTGAGAGCTGTGTCCTCAAGAAGATACAGTTTGATGAGTTAGTTAAAGATTTGGCAGATGCTAAGTGCAGATATTGCAGTGTGATCATGTGATGCATAAATGTGATGTATGGTTTGATAATTCCAGTTACTTAAGTAATGTATGATTTGAATATTTGGTGATTTGCTGCAGACTGGAAAGATTATGCAGGAAATTTACTTATCCCAGTCTAATGACTTCAAAAGTGTATTTATGTACGTATTTATGTATTAGGGTAAATATGTATGTAAAGCGTAAATATGTATGTATTTACATATTTATTTTATTTAGTGTAAATACATTAACATCTTATACAGCAGTATGTAAAAAAGAAAAACTTTTCAGTGATGTCCACAATTTAAAAAATAACAGCACCACAACTTCATACCTTATCTGAAAACCAGTAATTTATATCACTAATAGAAAGTCAGCTGTGGTATTAGCAGCAGAGACTATGTGATGGCAAGGTTTATTGTTTTCAGGAGGATTTTTGCTAATACTTCAAAGACGATGAAGCTGCCTTTATTTTGTTGATTGTCTTAGGAACAGTGATTAATGATGATTCAAGTCATTTACGTAGACGGAAATTAGGTTCTCTGATCACTAGTCGGGCGTCGTTGAATTTCATGAGGTGATTGGTGGAATTCCGGTGTTGTACGCAGGTGTTGTTCAAGTTATCGTTCCTACATGCGTTGATGTGTTCATTGAGACATGTTTTGAGATTCCTTGCTGTTTCACTTACATATTCTGTCGCAGCCTCCACAAGGTATAGTGTAAACTGCATTGACTGGTTCATGGTGTTTCGATTTTGTCCTGGTTAGATGGATGCGATGGCGACTTGAGTGTTAGTTTGTGCGAGTACCTTGGAAACGTTCGATGCAACCTGGCTGTTGGGAAGGATTATAACTTTGTTAGGAGTGGTGATGGTGCGTAGAGAATTAATGATCTGAAGAGCTCTTTTATTGCAGTCTTTGATGAAATGAAAAAGGAAGGAAAATGTAGATCAGTGAAGGTCTGGCGAATGTATGTACATTCCTCGTCAAGAAACTCAGGACTACAAATTCGGTATTATGCTCTTAGGAAAAATACGATGATGATGACTCTTTTGGTCTTCGTATCTTGACTGGAATAGAAGTGTGTGTGATCATTTTTGTTTGCAGATTTACGGGGCCATGAGTGGGGCTGATGGTCCCCAGGAGGCAGGAAAGATGTTTTGCAAGAACTCCGGCTAGAGTGTGTGTTGCACTGCCTAGACCTGATGTGATCTTACTTATTGTCTTGAAATTGAGGGATATCATGTTTCATGTGTTTCCTAGTTTTTCCTTTACACATATTGATTTTTTAATGATTTTGGATGTAATGAAAACTAGAACACGTTGGCTATAAAGTCATGTAATAAGTAGAAGTATCTAAGTAATGTATAGTGCTATGTAACATGTGGTGTGTTTATACTGTATTATATATTATGAAACAGAGTAAATATTGAATATATCTATTGACTACCACCACCTCTACCACTACTACTACTAATACTAATACTGCTACTACTACTACTACTACCTCTACTGCTACTACTAATACTGCTTCTACTACAACTACTATTAATACTACTACTAATACCACAACCACCACCACTACTACTACTACTACTACCACCACCACCACCACCACTACGACTACTACTACTACCACCACCACTACGACTACTGCTGCTTCTTCTTTTTCTTCTTCCAATACTCCTATTTCAACTATTACTTATACTACTACTACTAATGCTGCTGTTGCTGGTGCTGCTGCTTCTACTATTGCTATTACAACTCCTCACATGCAGTGTTGTTTTCTGGTAGTTTTGGCTCTTAACTTGTATTCTTACTTTTCCTCCCACCTTCTTCCTGACCTGTCTTATTCTCTTCAATTGTTTTGTATATCTTTTGACTTGATAAAGTCGCGGAAGATTGGAAACATCTTTTAACATTCGTTGCCGGAGATGGAACTTACTCAACCTCTTCCTGATGTCTTGTAACCTGTAAAGGACAACAGCAATATAAAATAAAGAATCACAAGAGCGGTCGTTACTGATGGGTATTTGCTGGAAGTAAGCAAAGGAAAATAACACAAAAAAGTGTACTAAACTTTGGTCAGTGGCACAAGGAAGCCCATATAAAGAAAACAAATTAAAAGATTAGTAGAAATGTGAAGTAATATCCTTACTTTGTAGTCTCTTCTCCCTAAACCTGACTTAGTTCCTCTACATGACATGGTTCCTGGACATGACATAGTGCCTGGACCTGACATAGTGCCTGGACCTGACATAGTGCCTGGACCTGACATAGTGCCTGGACCTGACATAGTGCCTGGACCTGACATAGTGTCTGGACCTGACATAGTGCCTGGACCTGACATAGTGTCTGGACCTGACATAGTGCCTGGACCTAATATTATTCCTTGAGCTGACATAGTTCCTGGATCTGACTTTAATTATGTGTCTTGGATCGTGTGACTACATGTATATTATGTATTTCTTTCACATTTGTTATTAGGATGAAGAGTTCCTCAATTTTAGAGAACACCCATTACTTTCTGTTTCCTTTTCTCCTCACATTTAATTACCAAACACAATTAAATATGAGGCAGTGTATTAGACTCGCCTGGAAACTGTGGCAGTAGTGCGTGTGTCCTGGGTGGGGCACAACAGCTGATTAACTACCTTCACGTGTAGCTCAACAAGTTGTTGGACGTAAAGAAAAGTAGTATGGGTAGGTTACTAGCCTGCCAGGACAAGGTGACTCCAGTCTGTGTTATTTTCTGGCCAAGACGCTTTTGGAGAAGCCTGTGCAATCTATCCAGAGCTACAGCAGCGGCACTTGCCACAAATCCCCCGTGAATGCAACATTCACAACTAACCAATAAACGGGAAAGGAAAAATGGGTGATGTTTCAGTCCGTTAGAAGGTAGACCAGTCCTCACTGTTAAGTGTCAACTGAATATGCAAGATTGTCGAGCAGAAGAGCGCAGCCTGCTGGATAATCTTACTCGCTCCAATAACTCTGTGGTAGTCTGTGGCTTTGGCAGTGAAAATCAAGGCACTCGGACGAGAATATCGACTCAGATATTATCTGAAAGTTCACTTGCAACTTTTTTGGGGTGTCTACCACCCGGGCTGAACTATATAGAGCGAGCCGCCCTAGCAACAATGAACCACTTCAAGCTGCCCACTCTCACCTACACATATACTGTGTCTACACTTGATGCCCACCGAAAACTTTGCTTTATTTCAATAACCAAAAAACCACTCCCAGATAATATTTAATGAGTAATTTCTCTGGAAGGTCTATGGGAACTGGCAGGTCTATAGAATCAGGCAGGCATAGGGAAGCTGGTAGGTCTATGGGAGGTGGAGAGCCTATGTGAGGTGGCGAACCTATGGGAGCTAAAAGCCTGATAGGAGCTGGGAGGCCTGCAGGAGTTGGCAGCCTTCTAGGAGCTGGCAGACCTATGGGTGCTGGCAGGCCTATGGGTGCTGGCAGGCCTATTAAAGTTTTTGCCCCAAAGGGAACACTGTGAATAAGAAGATAACGGTAATATCTAAATAATAACGTAAATTTATTTTGTTGCTTCAACGATTGCTGATAAAGTTGGTAGAGAAGCGGTAGCATGGAAGCCTTGCAATGTTAGCAACATCTCCCAGGTGTCAGCTCAAGGTATCAACCTGTTGTCTAAACCTGAATCACCGCCTCTACAACAAATTTTGTGAAGAAATTGGAGCTGAGCACAGTGTTCTTGTTTTCCATACAGTAATGACGTAGCTATTCTGTGGCCAAGTGCTTACTAGTGTCTTCGAACTACACAAAGAAATCAACTACTCTCTTATAAACCAAGACAATAATATTGCTGACAAGCACCCTCTTATAAACCAAGACAGTAATATTGCTGACAAGCACCCTCTTATAAACCAAGACAGTAATATTGCTGACAAGCACCCTCTTATAAACTAAGACAGTAATATTGCTGACAAGCACCCTCTTATAAACCAAGACAGTAATATTGCTGACAAGCACCCTCTTATAAACCAAGACAGAAACACTTATGACAAACTCTCTCTCTTAGAAACCCAGACAGTAAGTAATATTGCTGACTTCTTTGAAAACAGGGAAAACATTTTGTCCTCATCATGCTTGGCAGATATATTCTCACACCTCAACAAACTGAACACTTCCATCCAATGAACAGAAATGAATAGAATCACTGCCAAAGATAAATGTCGACCTTTACCCAGAAACTCTCAGTTTGCTTGTTTACTTTCAGTTGATGAGGCTGTTGGTGCGGAAAACGCAGTTCATCATGAGTGAAGTGATGAATCATTTGTAAGAAGTGATTCAGTTCTCCGAGGTTTGTCTCACCATGGAGTGGTTTCTGAGCTCAGGGATGGAGGCAGTGATGTTATAAAAGGTCATCTAGATGAACTGAAAGCTAAGGAAAAAAATCCGAATAAAATTTGAGTCAATGATGGTAATAAACTTCTCTGTGCACAACTCATAAGAACATAAGAAAGGAGGAACACTGCAGCAGGCCTGTTGGCCAATACTAGGCAGGTCCTTCACAATCTATCCCACTAACAGAATATTTGCTCCACCTAATTTTCAATGCTACCCAAGAAATAAGCTTTGATAATTGTATTTACTCATGTGCAAGTCCACTCCAATCCAACCCCTCTCACTCATGAATTTATCCAACCTAAATTTGAAACTACCTACAGTTAGCAGAAAGCACATTGGGTGGTGACAGATGGCATTCTCATGACATTTGTCAACACCCATTTGTGACAGAGAAGTTTTTTTTTAATTTTTCTGCACATAAACGCTAGAAACCTTCACGACGCAAGTGACGACCTGCGTCTAGTTATTTCTAGAAAGAAAAAAGAATCTGGCTTCAGTAACATCACTAACCAGCGTCTAAAACAAAGAGCCGTTAAATGAGACAAAAGCATTGTTTCATATAAGTTCTTGTTCATAACTGTGTAAGTCATCTATTTCAACTTTACAATTGCTTTTGTTATAAAAAGATTTTTTTTCCGAAAGGCTTTAACGTTTTCAGTTATGTTTTTTAGGGCGTATTAAAAAATAAAACAACTGAGTAAGAATAGGCACTTTTTAAATGTCTATACCAGTCACTTAGGGTGAATACAAGAACCGCCCTTGCTGGTTCATCCCCTCCTCTCTAGTAGTATCTCTGACACGCTGACACTAAGTTCTCCATCATCACCTCCAGGTAAGTAGCCCTCCACGTATCCGGCCGCCATGTGGCTTCATTTTCTCCCAGTGTATTTTCCCCGTGATTAGTAATTTTAAATAGCTTCTGAGGGGTCTTCTATCTCTGATATTTTGTCCACTATTGCTCTCTTGGTCTCCTGCTGTTTAGTGGTGGGCTGTACATCACTTCTGTCACCAATTTTGAGTGTTCTTACTAAGTAGTCATTAACTCCCTCTCTTGTAATTCCTCTCATCTCCAAAATCCACTGGATTCTGGTTAGCGAAATACTTGGAACAATGCTCATCCCTACGTCTTTCTCTTTGTCCCCCGAACCTGTATACTGTTTCTGGACGTTTTTGCTCTTCTCCTATTTTCATAATTTTGCATTTGCTGGTGTTAAATACCAGTCCTGCAGCTTGTCCATATCCATATGCACTCTTCCATGGTCTACTCTTGTTTATATTCTTCTCATTAGTTTCACATCACCTGCTATCAGTGACACCTCTGACTTGATATCCTCTGTCATGTTGTTTAACAGTACTGACCCTTGTGGATCCCCACTCGTCACACTTGCATGTCCCGACACTTCCTCCCTGACAATAACTCATTGTTTCCTTCCCGTTAAGTATTAGTTGATTCACTGTAGTGCTTTCCCTGTAATTCATACCTGCTCCTCTAACTTTTGTGCCAGTCTCTTGTGTGGTATTGTATCGAATGCCTTCTTGCAGTACAAAAATATACCGTCCATTAATCTCTCACTCTCATGCTTAACTTTCGTTACCTTATCATAAAATTCTAGCAGATTTGTGAGACAGGATGGACGATCTCGAAAACTGTATTGAATGTTGTTGCTGTGTGTGTGTGAGGGGGGGGGGTAATTGTATTCACCTAATTATGGTTGCATGGGTCGATTCATAGCTCCTCGTCCCGCATCTTCACTGGTCGCTACTAGGTCCTCTCCTTGCTCCATGAGCTTTGTCATACCTTCTTAAAGCTGTGTATAGATCCTGCCTCCACTACATCACTCTCCAGAATGTTCCACTTCCTGACAACTCTATGACTGAAAAAGTATTTCCTAACATCCTTGTGACTCATCTGAGTCTTCAACTTCCAGTTGTGACTCCTTGTTGCTGTGTTCCATCTCTGAAACATCCTGTCCATATCCACCTTGTCAATTCCTCTCAGTATTTTGTATGTCGTTATCATGTCCCCACATGCCTCCTATCCTCCAGTGTCGTCAGGTCGATTTCCCTTAACCTTTCCTCGTAGGATATACCCCTTAGCTCCGGGACTAGTCTTGCTGCAAACCTTTGCGCTTTCTCTAATTTCTTGACGTGCTTGACCAGGTGTGGGTTCCAGACTGGTGCTGCATACTCCAATATGGGCCTGACGTACACGGTGTACAGAGTTTTGAACGATTCCTTGTTGAGGTGCCGAAACTCTATTCTTAGGTTTGCCAGGCGCCCATATGCTGCAGCAATTATTTGGTTGATGTGCGCCTCAGGAGATGTGCCTGGTGTTATACTCACCCCCAGATCTTTTTCCTTGAGTGAGGTTTGTAGTCTCTGGCCCCCTAGACTGTACTCCATCTGCGGTCTTCTTTGCCCTTCCCCAATCTTCATGACTTTGTACTTGGTGGGGTTGAACTCCAGGAGCCAATTGCTGGACCAGGCTTGTAGCCTGTCTAGGTCCCTTTGTAGTTCTGCCTGGTCCTCGTCTGATTGAATTCTTCTCATCAACTTCACATCATCTGCAAACAGGGACACTTCGGAGTCTATTCCTTCCGTCATGTCGTTCACAAATACCAGAAACAGCACCGGTCCTAGGACTGACCCCTGTGGAACCCCACTCGTCACAGGCGCTCACTCTGACACCTCACCACGTACCATGACTCGCTGCTGTCTTCCTGACAGGTATTCCCTGATCCATTGGAGTGCCTTCCCTGTTATTCCTGCCTGGTCCTCCAGCTTTTGCACTAATATCTTGTGTGGAACTGTGTCAAACTGTGTGTGTGTGTGTGTGTGTGTGTGTGTGTGTGTGTGTGTGTGTCTACTCACCTATTTGTGGTTGCACGGGTCGAGGCATAACTCCTGGCCCCGCCTCTTCACTGGTCGCTACTAGGTCACTCTCCCTGCTCCATGTGCTTTATCATACTTCTTCTTAAAGCTATGTATGGATCCTGCCTCCATTACACCACTTTCCAGACTATTCCACTTCCTGACAACTCTATGACTGAAGAAGTACTTCCTAACATCCCTGTGACTCATCTGAGTCTTCAACTTCCAATTGTGACCCCTGGTTGCTGTGTCCCATTTCTGGATGTTCCTGTCTCTGTCCACCTTGTCGATTCTTCTCAGTATTTTAAATGTCGTTATCATATCCCCCCTATCTCTCCTGTCCTCCAGTGTCGTCAGGTCGATCTCCCTTAACCTCTCCTCGTAGAACATGCCCCTTAGCTCTGGGACTTGTCTCGTTGCAAGCCTTTGCACATTCTCTAATTTCATGACGTGAATAGCCAGTTGTGGATTCAAAACTGGTGCTGCATACTCCAACATGGACCTGACGTACTCGGTGTACAGGGTCCTGAACGATTCCTTATTGAGGTGTCAGAATGCTATTCTTAGGTTTGCTAGGCGCCCATATGCTGCAGCAGTTATTTGGTTGATGTGCGACTCAGAGAAGTGCTCGGTAATATACTCACCTCAAGATCCTTTTCCTTGAGTGAGGTTTGTAGTCTTTGGCCCCTAAACTGTACTCTGTCTGCGGTCTTCTTTGCCCTTTCCCAATCTTCATGACGTTGCACTTGGTGAGGTTGAATTCTAGGAGCCAGTTTCTGGACCAGGCCTACAGTCTGTCCAGATCCCTTTGTAGTCCTGCCTGGTCCTCCTCTGATTGAATTCTCATCATTAACTTCACATCGTATGCAGTGTGTTTGTGTGTGTGTGCGTGTGTGTACTCACCTAATTGTACTCACCTAATTGTGGTTGCAGGAGTCGAGACTCAGCTCCTGGCCCTGCCTCTTCGCTGTCTGCTACTGGGACTCTGCTCTCCCTGCTCCATGAGCTTTATCATCCCTTGTCTTAAAACTATGTATGGTTCCTGCCTCCACTATATCTTTCTCTAGACTATTCCACTTCCTGACTACTCTGTGGCTGAAGAAATGCTTCCTAACATCCCTTTGACTCATCTGAGTCTTCAGCTTCCGGTTGTGTCCCCTTGTTTCTGTGTTCCCTCTCTGGAACATCCTGTCACTGTCTACCTTGTCAATTCCCCGCAGTATTTTGTATGTCGTTATCATGTCTTCTCTGACCCTTCTTTCCTCCAGTGTTGTTAGTCCTATTTCCTCAACCTTTCTTCATAAGACAGACCCCTGAGTTGTGGAACTAACCTTGTCGCAAACCTTTGCACTTTCTCTAGTTTCTTTACGTGCTTGACCAGGTGTGGGTTCCAGACTGGTGCTGCATATTCTAGTATGGGCCTGACGTACACGGTATACAGTGTCTTGAACGATTCCTTGTTAAGGTAACGGAACGCTAATCTTAGGTTTGCCAGTCGCCCATATGCTGCCGCAGTTATCTGGTTGATGTGTGCCTCCGGAGACGTGCTTGGCGTTATACTCACTCCAAAGTCTTTCTCCTTTGCCGAGGTTTGTAGCCTTTGTCCGCCTAGCTTGTACTCTGTCAGCGGTCTTCTTTGCCCTTCTCCGATCCTCATGACTTTGCATTTGGAGGGATTGAATTCGAGAAGCCAATTGCTAGACCAGATGTCGAGCTTGTCCAGGTCTGTTTGCAGCCCTGCCTGGTCCTCTTCCGATGTGATTCTCCTCATTATTTTCTCATCATCCGCGAATAGAGACACTTCTGAGTCTATCCCGTCCGTCATGTCATTTACATATACCAGGAATAACACTGGTCCTAGGACTGACCCCTGCGGTACACCGCTCGTCACAGGTGCCCACTGTGATACCTCACCACGCACCATGACCCGTTGTTGCCTCCCTGTGAGGTATTCCCTGATCCATTCCAGTGCCCTTCCTGTTATACCTGCTTGTTCTTCCAACTGCTTTACTAATCTCATGTGAGGAACTGTGTCGAAAGCCTTCCTGCAGTCCAGGAAAATGCAATCAACCCACCCTTCTCTCTCCTGCCTTACCTCTGTTACTTTATCATAGAACTCTAGGAGGTTTGTTACACAGGATTTGCCTTCCCGGAATCCGTGCTGTCTGGTGTTTATTATCCTGTTCAGCTCAAGGTGTTCCACCATTCTTTTCCTGATGATTTTCTCCAGGACTTTGCACACTATACACGTAAGTGACACTGGTCTATAGTTTAGTGCCTCTTTTCTGTCTCCTTTTTTAAAAATGGGGACTACGTTGGCCTTTTTCCATACCTCAGGTAGCTGCCCAGTTTCAAGGGATGTGTTGAATATTATGGTAAGTGGCACACTCAGTACCTCAGCTCCTTCCCGAAGAACCCACGGGGAGATATTGTCCGGACCCATCGCCTTTGAGGTATCGAGGTCACTGAGTAACTGCTTCACTTCCTCCTCAGTTGTGTGTATGCCCTCTAGCACTTGGTACATCCCTTGTTGGTGACGCACCCCGTCCTGTCTACCCAGCTGCCTTCCTTCCTCCATTGTGAATACTTCCTTAAACCTCAAGTTGAGCTCCTCACATACCTCTTGATCATTACTTGTGAGTTCCCCATCTTCTCTCCTCAGCCTTATCACCTGGTCCTTGACTGTTGTCTTCCTTCTGATGTGACTGAACATCAGTTTCGGGTCGGACTTAACTTTCGATGCTATGTCATTTTCGTACTGTTTCTGGGCCTCCCTCCATACTTGTGCATACTCGTTTCTAGCTCTTCTACTAATCTCTCTGTTTACTTGGGTTCTTTGCCTTCTGTACCATTTCCATTCTCTGATACTCTTAGTCTTTGCCTCCCTGCACCTTTGGGTAAACCAGGGGCTCTTTCTGGTCTTCCCATTTAATCCTTTGCCTCTGGGTATAAACCGTTCCTCTGCCTCCTTGCACTTTGCCTGTACGTATTCCATCATTTCATTTATTGTCAGTCCTTCCATTTCCCTTTCCCACTGAACGTCCTGCAGGAAATTTCTCATGCCCGTGTAGTTTCCTCTTTTAAAGTCTGGATTGTCTCCATCGGTACTGTTTTCCCTTTCCACCTGTAACTCTACAATGTACTCAAAGCTAAGCACCATATGGTCACTGGCTCCCAGGGGGCTCTCGTGCGTTAGGTCTTCAATATCTGAGCTGTTCAGGGTGAATACAATGTCCAGTCTTGCTGGTTCATCTTCTCCTCTCTCTCTGGTCGTGTCCCTGACATGTTGGTGCATCAGGTTTGTGTGTGAGTATGTGTGTGTGTGTGTGTGTGTGTGTGTGTGTGAGTGTGTGTGAGTGTGTGTGTGTGTGTGTGTGTGTGTGTGTGTGTGTGTGTGTGTGTGTGTGTGTGTGTGTGTGTGTGAGTGTGTGTGCGTGTGTGTGTGAGTGTGGTAGGGGTGAGACAGGTATCGTGCCAAGAAACAATATTGCTGGGAAGCTACGTCGTTGGAACGTGTGGAGTCTCGCTCTTGTTCTGAGGAACTTCCATCCACCAGCACAAGACAGACATACAAACTCTCTGTTTCTCAAATACACAATCTTAAGACTGGGGCTAGAGAGTCTCATATTCCTAAGAAGACGAAGATGTAAACACCATGTGAAGCTGTATCACGTGGCCAGTGAACCCAGTATCACGTGGCCAGTGAACCCAGTATCACGTGGCCAGTGAGCCCGGTATCACGTGGCTAGTGAGTCGAACATCACATGGGCAGATTACCTAGTATCACGTGCTGCTCTGAAGGCTGTCTTGCTCACTATATAAGTCGCAGCAAACACACAAAGTGCCTCACTACAGAGTCTCGAAGAGGATTTCTACTTTTTGATTCTGTGTCCATCTGGTGTGAAACATAATTCCTAAAACAGTGGCAAAGCGCTTAACTCACAAGCTAAAGAACTCAAGTTCGATTCCTGGATTTGGTTAACTTATGCTTAAGTTGCTTTGCACCTGCTGCCCAGGTGCATTCATTAATTGACTGCTATGGATAATATCTTACAGAACGATCGAAAGGACCCCTATCATAACTAGATGTGTTTCGGTGACTGTGCAACCCCAGAGAGGCATCTCCCATACAACATAAATCCTCGCCCCCCCCCTGTGTGTCAAGGCAGGCGTGCGATCCTAGAAGGTATCCCCCCATATAACATAATCACTCGCCCCCTTGTGTGTCAAGGCAGGCGAGACGCCTAGTAACTCTGCTTTAAATCCCTCAAGATGCAGTGGACGTGCATCTGAGTTCCTTCTAGAGCCTTCTAATAGATCTAGGAGCTGAAACGATCAGTACACTGAAGAGTCCCAGGAGCTTCATCTCAACACAATCATGAAGCCTATCACTAAGAATAAAATTCCTTTTTCTTTTAATTTTATTAGTGTATTTTTCAAAAAGAAGCTCTGATAACAGTAATTTTTGTTCTGGCAATTGTAAACCACTTGAGCTTCTAATATTTAGTTACTTATTGCTTAACACCAGGGAAAGGTCCAGGAGCTGCAGCTGAATACCCTGAAGAGAGAGAGTAGATGCGGACCATCACCCTCTAAAGGTACAGACCTCCAATGGAATGCCCAATATGCCATCATACCACCTTCACCAGACTGCAGATATCATCATCATCATCACTAGGCCTATTAGGTACCAGTATGATATCAAAAGATGTCAACAGTTTGGCTTTTACTTTACTTTACATATGGATAGGTAGGAACAGAACAGCTGATAGTTTATTCTAATCTGACAACAACTTTTGTTTTTAATTATTCAGAGACTGAGTCCCATATCCTCATTATTTGGGTTCCATAACACCAATATCTGGTTCCCATACCCCATTATTTGGTTCCCATACCCTCAATAAAACACTGAAAGTATGAGACCAATATTTGTGTGTATAGCTTTGGCTACTCAGCAAGTGGCAGGGACTCAGTAATGTTTACTTCAGCTGCTATATAACAGAAACCATTATACAAATATTTATGAAACTCACACTAGTTATTTTCTTACGAGAAGAAATATCCTAGAAATTGAATTTAGCTCAATTTCCAGATTTCATTAAGGTGTATGGTAAAAAAAGACATTTCTCCTAAATGACTAAAAGGAAAACATGAAAAAAATATATATATATTGTAGACTTCATGTAAATAGAACTTTTCCTTTCAAGTTCCCACTTGTTAAAAAAACTGTAGTAAGGATACCTACATAGAGCAGTAATAAAGAGAATCGTTCTTTAAGCAAAACACCACTTCAAAAGCTTGAAGCCGATAAAAAGAAAAATAATCGCACCACCATTAATCTCGTTTTTTAAATTATGTTATAAATGAGGCAAATTTCACCTAGACAGCCATAAGCTAATGGGAATCTTTCTATGGGTCAGATACATCGCTGTTTTAAATTTTAAGCTAATATGAAGAAACGTTCTCTTCGATTCACGAAAATCGTAATAACGAGATGGTTAATAATTCAAGGAACTGGAAGAGTTGAAACTCAAGGTGAGCAAGTACTGGAACTAGCAGGTAGTGCTGACACTGCCCCAGGACAGTACTCTCACCACTGGTCCAGGACAGTACTCTCACCACTGGTCCAGGACAGTGCTCTCACCACTGGTCCAGGACAGTACTCTCACCACTGGTCCAGGACAGTATTCTCCCCACTGGTCCAGGACAGTATTCTCACCACTGGTCCAGGACAGTACTCTCACCACTGGTCCAGGACAGTATTCTCACCACTGGTCCAGGACAGTATTCTCACCACTGGTCCAGGACAGTACTCTCACCACTGGTCCAGGACAGTACTCTCACCACTGGTCCAGGACAGTGCTCTCACCACTGGTCCAGGACAGTACTCTCACCACTGGTCCAGGACAGTACTCTCACCACTGGTCCAGGACAGTACTCTCACCACTGGTCCATGACAGTGCTCTCACCACTGGTCCAGGACAGTATTCTCACCACTGGTCCAGGACAGTACTCTCACCACTGGTCCAGGACAGTATTCTCACCACTGGTCCAGGACAGTACTCTCACCACTGGTCCAGGACAGTGCTCTCACCACTGGTCCAGGACAGTACTCTCACCACTGGTCCAGGACAGTATTCTCACCACTGGTCCAGGACAGTACTCTCACCACTGGTCCAGGACAGTGCTCTCACCACTGATCCAGATAAACTTTGCAAAAATGACCCACCTAAGTATATATATTTTTATACACTAGAGAGGTTAACGTGAGCTCCACTGTGAATACAAATGCATTTTTTCTTCTGGTTAGGTTGGATGAAATTGATGGTGGTGTGGCGGTCTGATCACTGACCGGCTTTGACTTGTGTTCCTTCACTAACTATCAAGTTATTGCATTTAAAACAATATCCCAATTTACTCGAAAAATTGGCTAACCTTGAACCTATTTAGCTCGAAAACCACTTGCACTTTCCTTCAAGTGCAATATTCAAGTGTTGAGAGTTTGAAGCCGATCAAAATAGAATTTCTTGATTTATCTTGCGAGATCCTTGGAGTAAGAAAAAAAAAGTCCAAAACCAAGATAATTATTCCTTTTTAGGAAGATGGTTTATATGTCCCATGAATTTTATTGGTTATCATGATTAATAACCCCAAGTGACTCGGTTAACTAGTGTTAGCTAAAGTGATCTTTCTTGTTCCTTGGTAATAAATTAGACACATGTGCAACACTTGGGTATCTTTATTGTGGAAAGGTTTCACCACACAATGACTTCATCAGTCCATTACAAAGAAGAAGGGTGAAGATCAGAAGGAGTTTGAGGTAATCAGTCCCTCATCCTAGCGTCAATGTAATCAGTCCATCAATATACTGTATTCTTATCAAGATTGAGGGACTGATTACATCAAACTCCTTCTGATCTTCTCCATTCTTCTTTGTATTGGACTGATGAAGCGATACCCAAGTGTTGCTCATGTGTCTAACTCATCAACTTCTCGGATCTCTGAAGCATTTACCTACATTGTTCCCTGGTTTGGCGAGACACTCCCTACAATATATTATGCTAAGTTCACCTGTAAGTTCATCAGAGTTTCCCAAGACGAGTCTGCTGCGACAGTCTGTAATTGTTAAATGAAGTATTTACGAAGTTTGAATGTATATCGTCTGCTCCTTGTATTGGTATTGTCAGTGGTGGTGTTAGGGGTAAGGATAGTGCATGTCGAAAGAACGGTGATAGTAAAACAGTAGGAATGGTGGCAGTGACCTCACTATGAATGGTGACAGTGACGTCAGTAGGTATGGTGATGAACAAGACATGTGCAACAACAGATATCTTTAATGACGAAACGTTTCGAGTCGAAGAGATGAATTACAGTCTTCGAGAGAGTAGCTGAAGTGGAGAGGAAGAATAAGCTAATTAATCCCTCAGCCAATTGAAAGACAGTAGACGAAGATGAGAGATAGTCTGAGGCAATCAATCCCCGGCCTTGTTGCAAGTTGCAATAATGTTGGTAGAATTACCGACAATATGTTAAGTAAAAGGACACATGTGCAAATAATGCGACAATTTATTGTGGCAACGTTTCGCTCTCCATGAGCTTTATCAAGCTGTTAAAAACTACACAGGAATACAGAAGGGTATATATAGGTAACAGAGTGAGATGTAAAAGAATGATAAATTAGACACATATGCAACACTTGGGTATCTTTATTGAGGAAACGTTTCCCACACAGTGGCTTCATCAGTCCTACAAAGACGAATCGTGAAGAACAGGAGGAGTTTGAGGTAATCAGTCCCTCAGCCGGATCTTAATACAGGGAAATCTTGGGCACGACCTACTTCCACATTGGTCGAATGTGACACCACCTACGACTGCTGCACCTCTCCTGCCTACGGTATATAAGCTTCCTCTTCGCACATATGCTGTATTCTTTTCAAGATTGATGGACTGACAACATCGACTCAAGGCTGAGGGACTGATTACCTCAAACTCCTCCTGTTCTTCACGATTCTTCTTTGTATGGACTGATGAAGCCACTGTGTGGCGAAACGTTTCCTCAATAAAGATACCCAAGTGTTGCATATGTGTCTAATTTATCAACTTGTCGGTTCTATGAACTATTCATCTACACATGTAAAAGAATAATGACTGCAATAGGTTGACTGGTCCGTGGTAGCACTGGTCCGTGCACGGACCAGTCAACCTACTGCAGTCATTATACTTTTACATCTCATTCTGTTACCTATATATACATTCCCTGTGTCTCTGTATTGTTTTAAACAACCTGACAAAGCTCCTGGAGATCGAAACATGTGTCCTTTTACTTAACTTTTCAGAAGTTAATCAGTTTCTTAGCCTAAAGCAAATGCACGAGGTCAGAGACTTATACAGTAGAAAGTGAGAAGTATCAGCTAGCAACCGGGGTTGCAGGTGAGCTGGTCCACTAGTGGTAGTGGGTCATGCTAAACACTTGCTACCACTATACTTGCTGATAACATCTCGTGAAAAAGACACCTGGATTTTGCTGTATTTTATAATAGACATTCGCTGCCCAGCCTTGGCCGTGGCAGGTGGTCTGGTCTGACCTCTTGTGGAGCAGTGGTAACTACTCGTTTTCAAAGCGGGATGGCAGAGCAGTATCGACGACGAGTTAACACTGTCTGTGTGGAGCTTGTTCGTGGGGCTATTTATCCAAATAACGCGACTATCCTGTTACCAGCTATCATTAGAGACACGTATGGCATCGACAAGGGCGATATTTATGGCATAGCCCTCAACGGCAGTGTGAGAATATTTGTGAAGCTAACGACAGCGCAGGTGTATGAGACGCTTGTTGACACGTTTGAGGATAGACGTCTACAGGTCAACGAGTCGGTGGAGGTTAAATTGAAAGACGTATCACGACAATATACTTGGATTCGTATACATAACCTACCGTTTGAGGCCGACGAACATGACGTGAGAGAGGCCTTTAAGATTTATGGTATCATTCATTATGCAGCCATGAGTAGATGGTCCGACGGTTTCTACGAAGGAACACCGGAGGGTTCTTTTAATTTGAAAATGACGCTGAGGAGAGCCATACCTTCCTACGTAGTGTTGCCTGACTTTAGAACGCAGGTTTACGTCACTTATGTGGGTCAACGTAGAACTTGTCGTATATGTAGCTCATATGATCACATTGCAGCTGAGTGTGCTAAGCGACAGGGGAGGCGACAGGATGACAGGCATACTGTTGGGGCTGTGGATGAAGGCACACAGAGACAGATGGACGGTGTGGGCATGAGAGGAACTGCAAAGAGGAGTGATATTGTGCAGGCTTCGGTGGATGTGTGTCAGACGCTACCGGTTGACGTGCAAAGGACAGTGGAGCGAAAAGTGGAGAATGCGGATGTCGAGCTGGATTTAGGTATTGTAGGAGAGATCCCAGAGATGCTGTGTGGGCTGCTGGACGGCTCGCAACGTCAGGTGCAGGTGGGCTCGAATGAGACGGTGGAGGAAATACTGTGTGGTGGACGGAATGGGAGACAACTGTCCTGAGATTACGAATCTTAGTGTGCAAGAGGTACCAGTAATGGTACATAATGAAGATAGAGGACCTGATATGGAGGTTAGTTTTGGTTCTAGGAAGAGATCCATGGGTATGGAGGAGGACGATGTCCTCACACCAGCTCAGAGGAATTGTAAAAAGGCTTTGGTGGACGTTAAGCAAAGGTCACCTAACGGTGTGAGCGGTATCAGTGGGGTGCGGGGAGTACACGATATTGATACGGATCCTATAACTAAACAGGGTGATTTGCAATCTGTGTGGAGGAGATATGTCAGGTCATTTATATTCAGGTGCATCGGGCTATGACCCGATGCGTCAGGACACATATAAATGATGATATATTAACTCATTGATATATTTTGACAAGGTTGGATGTGTTAATAAACATGATTATTTCTATATTGTACTTGTTATATATTTTTGTATGTGTATAGCTTAAGTGTTGTAAGCTTCTTGTATAACAGACACTTTCTAGTGTGTTATAATTTTGTAAATAATTGTTAATTTTGTAACAATTTGACTAGGTGACTTTTTATTTTCATACGTAGTGTCAAGGGTTATTTGCTTTTGATGTGATTTGGGTGCTAACTGGCACTAGGTGTGTGAATGATATAAGTTTTCGATTTTATAGAGAGAATATACAGGGATAAGGTACGGGATAAGGTGTAGGTTGGTATGTTATAAGTTATGTGTTAAGGTGTCAATTAGTCCTGTATGATGGACCAGTTGTTCCATGTCCTGTCCTTAAGGGGGGGGGGTCGCTATGGGCGGGAATGGCTTGTTTCACCTTCATGTAATATATGTTGTACGTTATGTACTTTGTGTCATGTGGACCTTTGTTCTAGGGTTTATGTTCATAATGAACGACCTAGCTGCTCCTGTCTGTGAACTATATGTTGTTAGTGGGATATGTAAGGTGATGTTCTTTTGCGCACTGTTTTTGGTTTCTGATATATTCATGTATGGTTTTCAATAAAATATAATTTTTTTTATAATAAACTCGATGTGTTGGGGTCGCTGCGCGATCCTAGAAAGGTATCCCAGTGTTCCATCAGCCCAGCCTCCTCTACCTCAATCACACAAAAGGAATTGTGAAGAGTCTAACTACCTGGAGGGTATTCCGGGGATCAGCGCCCCCGCGACCCGGTCCATGACCAGGCCTCCTGGTGGATCAGCGCCTGATCAACGAGGCTGTTATTGCTGGCCGCATACAATGCTGGTCATACAATTTCAATGCAGCAAAATATACAAGTTTGAATATATTAATGATATGCAATACCGACAAGTACATAAGCAACGTGTGCAACAGTTACGTAGCTTTATACCGAAACGTTTCGCCTACACAGTAGGTTCCTTCTGCCAGTATATAAGTCTTCTTTGTGATGCTTCAGCTTCACATTGTTCCAGACTATGGAGTAGAACACTTCTCCAGGCTCAGGGACTGACCACCTCAAAACTACGTTATCGAGGTTGATAGACTGAATTCATCGTCTTTATATCTCTACTGTTTCCGCTGCCTCCTCAGTAGTTGACTGAAGAAGCCTACTGCGCAGGCGAAACGTTTCCTTATAAAAATACCTAACCGTTGCACATGTATCTTACTTATTCGACACTATGGTATGTTGTACAAGGGCCGATTCTCAACAGCTGTTTAATATGATTTATTTCTACTTATTTCTACACCTAACTTTCCTGTATATAAGCCTCAGCTCACACACTGAAGTCCGGGAGTCGATCCCCGGTACAGGTGGAAACATTAGGTGTTCCCTTAAAACACCTGCTGTCCATGTTCACCTATCAGTAAAATAGGTACCTGGGTGCTAGTCGACTGGTGTGAGTCGCATCCTGGGGACAACATTTACCTAATTTGCCCGAAATGCTCTGCATAACAAGGGGCTTTGTATACAGTAGTATGTCATTGCTATCAGCTAAGCCTTTATACTTTTTACATATGCTTTTAGAAATATAGATTATTATTATTATTATTATTATTATTATTATTATTATTATTATTATTATTATTATTATTATTATCATCGTTATTATTATTATTAAATCTTTCAACATGGCTGAGGGACTGATTACCTCAAACTACCTGTCCACTTCATACACTGTCTCCAGAATTGTAATTCATCTGTGTATTCGTCTGATCCAGTCTGCAGAGCTGGTGAAACGGTTCGTCAATAAGAAACTTAGTGTCGTACCTGTGTCTTACACATCAGCCTGAAGGCAGGAATGGTGACAGCAACGTCACCACCAATGGTTTCAGTGACTTCAACATGAATAGTGACAGTAACATCAGAAAGAATGGTGACACTGACAGTTATATCAGTAGAAATAGTGACACCAGAAGGAATGGTGACAATGACATTAGAAGAAGCGCTGGCAGAGACGTCAGTAAGAATGGTGACAGTGGCGTCAGTAGGAATGGTGACGATAATCGCAGTAATGACAGAAGGAATGGTGATAATAATATCTAATTAATAGTAAGGGTGACGTCAGTAGGAATAAAGAAAGTGGAGATAGTAAAGACAGTGATGTGTGTTTTATTGAGTGATTGAAGAAATAATTGAGATGGATGGATGCAACAATGTGTGGAGGATTTATATATTGATCAGGAACGTGTAATTGGCAACAGCATCTGTAAAAACAAGCGAGTGATTGTTACGAGTGACGTAGAAGGAAGTGTGATTGCTGCGAGTGGCTGTGAAGGAAGTGTGACTGTTGCGAGTGGCTGTGAAGGAAGTGTGACTGTTGCGAGTGGCTGTGAAGGAAGTGTGACTGTGGCGAGTGGCTGTGAAGGAAGTGTGACTGTTGCGAGTGGCTGTGAAGGAAGTGTGACTGTTGCGAGTGGCTGTGAAGAAAGTGTGACTGTTGCGAGTGACTGAGAAGGAAGTGTGATTGTTGCGAGTGGCTGTGAAGGAAGTGTGACTGTTGCAAGTTGCTGTGAAGGAAGTGTGATTGTTGCAAATGACTGTGAACGAAGTGTGATTGTTGCAAATGACTGTGAAGTAAGTGTGATTGTTGCAAATGACTGTGAAGGAAGTGTGATTGTTTCGAGTGGCTGTGAAGGAAGTGTGATTGTTGCGAGTGGCTGTGAAGGAAGTGTGATTGTTGCAAATGACTGTGAAGGAAGTGTGATTGTTGCGAGTGGCTGTGAAGGAAGTGTGACTGTTGCGAGTGGCTGTGAAGGAAGTGTGACTGTTGCGAGTTGCTGTGAAGGAAGTGTGACTGTTGCGAGTTGCTGTGAAAGAAGTGTGACTGTTGGGAGTGGCTGTGAAGGAAGTGTGACTGTTGCGAGTTGCTGTGAAGAAAGTGTGACTGTTGCGAGTGGCTGTGAAGGAAGTGTGACTGTTGCGAGTTGCTGTGAATTAAGTGTGACTGTTGCAAATGACTGTGAAGGAAGTGTGACTGTTGCGAGTGACTGAGAAGGAAGTGTGATTGTTGCAAGTGTCTGCGAAGGAAGTGTGACTGTTGCAAGTTGCTGTGAAGGAAGTGTGACTGTTGCGAGTGGCTGTGAAGGAAGTGTGATTGTTGCAAATGACTGTGAAGGAAGTGTGACTGTTGCGAGTGACTATGAAGGAAGTGTGACTGTTGCGAGTGGCTGTGAAGGAAGTGTGATTGTTGCAAGTGACTGTGAAGGAAGTGTGATTGTTGCGAGTTGCTGTGAAGGAAGTGTGACTGTTGCGAGTTGCTGTGAAGGAAGTGTGACTGTTGCGAGTGACTATGAAGGAAGTGTGACTGTTGCGAGTGGCTGTGAAGGAAGTGTGATTGTTGCAAGTGACTGTGAAGGAAGTGTGACTGTTGCGAGTTGCTGTGAAGGAAGTGTGACTGTTGCGAGTGACTGTGAAGGAAGTATGATTGTTGCAAGTGACTGTGAAGGAAGTGTGACTGTTGCGAGTGACTGTGAAAGAAGTGTGACTGTTGCGAGAGGCTGTGAAGGAAGTATGATTGTTGCGAGTGGCTATGAAAGAAGTGTGATTGTTGCGAGTGGCTGTGAAGGAAGTGTGATTGTTGCGAGTGACTGTGAAGGAAGTGTGACTGTTGTGAGTACTGAGAAGGAAGTATGACTGTTTCGAGTACTGAGAAGGAAGTGTCATTGATGCGAGTGACTGTGAAGGAAGTGTCATTGTTGCGAGTGACTGTGAAGGAAGTGTGACTGTTGTGAGTACTGAAAAGGAAGTGTGATTGTTGCGAGTGACTGTGAATGAAGTGTCATTGTTGCGAGTGACTGTGAAGGAAGTGTCATTGTTGCGAGTGGCTGTAAAAGAAGTGTGATTGTTGCGAGTGGCTGTGAAGGAAGTGTGACTGTTGTGAGTACTTAGAAGGAAGTGTCATTGTTGCGAGTGACTGTGAAGGAAGTGTCATTGTTGCGAGTGACTGTGAAGGAAGTGTCATTGTTGCGAGTGACTGTGAAGAAAGTGTGACTGTTGCGAGTGACTGTGAAGGAAGTGTGACTGTTGCGAGTGACTGTGAAGAAAGTGTCATTGTTGCGAGTGGCTGTGAAAGAAGTGTCATTGTTGCGAGTGACTGTGAAGGAAGTGTCATTGTTGCGATTGACTGTGAAGGAAGTGTCATTGTTGCGAGTGACTGTGAAGGAAGTGTCATTGTTGCGAATGGCTGTGAAGGAAGTGTCATTGTTGCGAGTGGCTGTGAAGGAAGTGTGATTGTTGCGAGTGACTGTGAAGAAAGTGTCATTGTTGCGAGTGGCTGTGAATTAAGTGTCATTGTTGCGAGTGACTGTGAAGGAAGTGTCATTGTTGCGAGTGACTGTGAAGGAAGTGTGATTGTTTCGAGTGACTGTGAAGGAAGTGTCATTGTTGCGAGTGACTGTGAAGGAAGTGTCATTGTTGCGAGTGGCTGTGAAGGAAGTGTCATTGTTGCGAGTGGCTGTGAAGGAAGTGTCATTGTTGCGAGTGACTGTGAAGGAAGTGTCATTGTTGCGAGTGGCTGTGAAGGAAGTGTCATTGTTGCGAGTGGCTGTGAAGGAAGTGTGATTGTTGCGAGGTGACTGTGAAGGAAGTGTGACTGTTGCGAGTGACTGTGAAGGAAGTGTCATTGTTGCGAATGGCTGTGAAGGAAGTGTCATTGTTGCGAGTGGCTGTGAAGAAAGTGTGATTGTTGCGAGTGACTGTGAAGAAAGTGTCATTGTTGCGAGTGGCTGTGAAGGAAGTGTCATTGTTGCGAGTGACTGTGAAGGAAGTGTCATTGTTGCAGTGACTGTGAAGGAAGTGTCATTGTTGCGAGTGACTGTGAAGGAAGTGTGATTGTTTCGAGTGACTGTGAAGGAAGTGTCATTGTTGCGAGTGGCTGTGAAGGAAGTGTCATTGTTGCGAGTGACTGTGAAGGAAGTGTCATTGTTGCGAGTGGCTGTGAAGGAAGTGTCATTGTTGCGAGTGGCTATGAAGGAAGTGTGATTGTTGCGGGTGACTGTGAAGGAAGTGTGACTGTTGCGAGTGACTGTGAAGGAAGTGTCATTGTTGCGAGTGGCTGTGAAGGAAGTGTCATTGTTGCGAGTGACTGTGAAGGAAGTGTCATTGTTGCGAGTGACTGTGAAGGAAGTGTGATTGTTAAGAGTGGCTGTGAAGGAAGTGTCATTGTTGCGAGTGGCTGTGAAGGAAGTGTCATTGTTGCGAGTGGCTGTGAAGGAAGTGTCATTGTTGCGAGTGGCTGTGAAGGAAGTGTGACTGTTGCGAGTGACTGTGAAGGAAGTGTCATTGTTGCGAGTGGCTGTGAAGGTAGTGTCATTGTTGCGAGTGACTGTGAAGGAAGTGTCATTGTTGCGAGTGACTGTGAAGGAAGTGTGATTGTTGCGAGTGGCTGTGAAGGAAGTGTGATTGTTGCGAGTGACTGTGAAGGAAGTGTCATTGTTGCGAGTGACTGTGAAGGAAGTGTCATTGTTGCGAGTGACTGTGAAGGAAGTGTCATTGTTGCGAGTGGCTGTGAAGGAAGTGTGATTGTTGCGGGTGACTGTGAAGGAAGTGTGACTGTTGCGAGTGACTGTGAAGAAAGTGTCATTGTTGCGAGTGGCTGTGAAGGAAGTGTGACTGTTGCGAGTGGCTGTGAAGGAAGTGTGACTATTGCGAGTGACTGTGAAGGAAGTGTGATTGTTGCGAGTGTAAAGAAAATGTGATTGTTGCGAGTGACTGTGAAGGAAGTGTGATTGTTGCGAGTGACTGAAGGAAGTGTGACTGTTGCGAGTGACTGTGAAGGAAGTGTGATTGTTGTGAGTGCACAGAAAGTGAGATTCTTTTGAATGTACTGAATGTTTGATTGTTGTTAAAGTAGTGAAAGTGAGATTGTTGTAAGTGTTCAGAGAATGTGATTATTGTAGGTGTTCAGAACGTGTGTTTGTTTTAAGTGTACATAAAGTCTGAGTTTAGAAAGAACATTTAAAGTGTGAGTGTTGAAAGAGTATAGAAAGTGCGATTTTTATAAGTGTATTTAGAGTATGATTGTTGTAAATGTACAGAAAGTGTGATTGTTGTGAGTGTTACATGTGTGAACTTTGCGAGAGGCTATGGAAAGTGTGATTGTTGTGAAAATTTGTTTGAAGTGTAATTGTTGAGGGTGACTGTGCAAAAAGTGCCATTGATGCACTTTACTGTACATATATTTTGATTGTTGTGAGGAACTGAACAGAAAGTATAATTGTTGCTGAGTGATTGCACTGAAGGTGTTATTGTTGTGAGTGCTTCTGTGGAAAGCATTAGAAGAATATGATTGTTATGAATGATTCTGAAGAAGAGTGTAACTGTTGTGAGTGACTGTTGTAACTGCTGTGAGTGACTGTTGTAACTGTTGTGAGTGACTGTTATGAGTGACTGTTGTGAGTGATTATTGTTGTGAGTGATTATATGTGACTGATATGAGTAACTGTTGTGAGTGACAGTTGTAAGTGACTGTTGTGAGTGACAGATGTGACTTGTGAGTGACTGGTGTGAGTAACTGTTGTAACTGTTTAAGTGACTGTTATGAGTAACTGTTGTGACTGTTGTGAGTACCTGTTGTAACTGTTTTAGTGACTGTTATGAGTAACTGTTGTTAGTGACTGTTGTGATTAACTGTTGTAATTGTTTAAGTGACTGTTGTGAGTAACTGTTTAAGTGACTGCTGTGAGTGACTGTTGTAAGTGGTTATTGTAAGTGACTGTTGTGAGTGTTGTGAGTGACTGTTGTGAATGATCGATATGAGTGACTGTTGTGAGTGACTGTTGTAAGTGGCTGTTGTAAGTGAGTGCTGTGAGTGACTGTTGTGAGTGACCGATGTGAGTGACTGTTGCGAGTGTTGTGACTGTTGTAAGTGACAGTGTCAGTAGTGTTACTGATTCCCTATTTAATATACTTGTGTAGTATGTATAGTTAGTTACACATAGGCTCCCTGTTCAGCTAGGCTCTTGACTCGCTATGACGGGTCACGCACATGTGAGCCGCTAGCGAGAGGCACCCCTCTCAGATCGACGCTTGGCACAGTAGACTCAAGAGGCAGGCCTGGGCTTCTCCCCTCACGACTCTCTCAATATATGTTACCAACCCCAAAATTATGTTCATCAATTACTGAAACGACATCATGAACGAGATTCTCTTCCTCGAGATCACACAGAACCTCAAAGGAATTCTGGATAGGGATAGAGTGTTCGGTATCACCTATTGTCACCACGGAATGTTGGTACTCGGGCTGAACTATTCACAGCACTTAAATTAGCTTTGAAACACGGAAAGGTTTTCGGGCGACACAAGGATTGTGCATGTATCAGTGCTGCGAGCGGTTCCATCCTCACAGTCGGAGGGTCGGACTCATAGGCACTCAAGGATACAGGCGGCATAAGCTCCTTGACTGCACCGAAGGCTGCTAATATGGCGAATGATGCTGTAGACTTTGTCTTCATCAGGCACAAAGTCAGAAGACTAGACTGGATTAATGAACGACGACAAACGCTTATCTAATCGTTCTGCAAAGTCACTCAGCGATTCTTCACCCACCGGTGTAGCATTCACTAATTCTCTGAGGACAACATAAGGATCGGGTGTTTTCATAGGTACAAAGAAAGAGCGAATCAACTCTTCATATTCTGACCGCTTAGTAAGGTTTTTAAAATCACGCATTTGCAAGAGATTGAGAATATGAGCGGCAGCAGGTGATCTAGTACGGCTTTCAATTGCTTTCCTCTACTCCGACAACAGTTGTGAGTGAGTGTTGTGAGTAACTGTTATAAGTGAGTGTTGTGAGTAACTGTTGTAAGTGATTGTTGTAAGTGACTGTTGTGACTGCTGTGAGTGACTGTTGTGACTGCTGCGAGTGACTGTTGTGAGTGATTGTTAGGAGTGACCGTTGTGAGTGACTTTCTGAGTGACTGTTGTGAGTGACTGTTGTAAGTGACTGTTGTGAGTGACTGTTGTGAGTGACTGTTGTGAGTGACTGTTGTGAGTAACTGTTGTGACTATTGTAAGTGACTGTTGTAACTGTTATGAGTAACTGTTTTGAGTGACCGTTGTGAGTGACTGTTGTGAGTGTTGCTAGAAACTGTTGTGACTGTTGTAACTGTTGTGAGTGTTGCAAGTGACTGTTGTGAGTGACTGTGAGTAACTGTTGTAAGTGACTGTTGTGAGTGACTTATGGAATATGTTGCTTATGGATAACTGTTTATTGTAAGCTCCTCTTATATGGGACTAAGTCACTAAGGTGTCAACACAAAGTGCTTCTGTATGTAGTTGCATCAATAAAAAAAATTCTTCCTCCAAACTTTCGTTTATATCTTGAGAACGCCTCACCCGATCGTCTTCAAATTTTCAAAGTTGTTTTACTGTACGGGAAAACGGTTTAAGCAGCTTCTTGAGTGTGAGGGTTACCTCTGGACAATGTTATATATTTATCACTCCAAGATTCTTGGAATGTATCGCAATTATACGAAGTGAGGTGAACAGAGGGAAGGCAATACACAGTCAATATCAGACCTTATATTTAGTACAACAGAGGAAGAAATTTTCAACATAAGATAAAATTTGTTTGGATTTTTAACCAGGAGGGTTAGCCACTCAGCGTAACCCTAGAAAGTCAGTGCGTCATCAGGGACTCTGTCTTATTTTCCGTGTGGTCCTTCAGTCTTGTCCCCCCAGGATGTGACACTACAGTAAGCTAACACCCAGGTACCTGCTTACTACTAGGTAAACAGGGACAACAGGTGTAAAATGACTAACACTCAGGTACTAACTGCTAGGTGAACAGGGACAACAGGTGTAAGGAAACATGCTTAATGTTTCCACACATGACGGGGATTGAACCGCAGACACTCAGTGTGTGAGACGAGAGCGTTACCAACCAGGCCACGGGAAGAGTGATCATCATCTGCTGGAAATAACATACGATGTTAAGTAGGATTCAGAAAATTAAAAAAAAAAAAAAACGTAAAGAGGAACAACTAGATAATAAGGAAAATGAAAAATTTAAAAACTTTCTTTAGTGAAACTAAATGGAATGAAAATTTTACAAGGGACACAGATACATACTTTGAGCAAAGAGTTCCGTGACGTAGCAAATTATAGACGAGGTCAAGAAAGAACCATATCTATTATTCAAGTTTGTGTAACGTAAACTAAATATATAATACAGAATACAGAACATAAATGGCGACGTAAAATCATTGAAGCTGATGAGGAAATGTGAGATATTAAATACAAAGAGAATTTACTCACCAAAGAAACTATTTCAGGAGCATTGGATTTTAATAACAGAGAGTTAAAACAAATGATATTAATATGACTGAAAAGGAAGTAAAGGAACTATTATTGAATACTGACAAGAAAAAGTGACAGGACCGGAATGGACTGCACAGTAGATTTCAAAAGAATATAAAGGAGAACTATGTTAGTCACACTGAAAAATAACTAAATGTTCAGTGTAAGAAGGTAAATTGACAGATAAATGGAAGTCGGCACAAATTGTCCTAAAATTAAAAAAAATAGAGACAGAGAGGCCTTTTTTTGGCCTATAAGTGCTGTACTAACGATATTGGAAAAAAATAGTAAAAACATTTTTAAACACGTAAAGAACACAATTCTGATTTCGGTCTGCAAATTCATATATATTGAACCAGTTAAATTATTCCGCGAAATTGTTCAAGACAAATAGATGGGTAAATAGTATTTATATAGACATTAAGAGAATTTTTGATAGGGTTCCCCATGAAAGACTAACATAGGAAGATTAAAAGGCAAATTAATACCATGAACGAGTCTGTATGAGAAAAAATAATAGCAAGTATAACAGAAACAAGTCCCCGTATGAAGCCATTAGTTGGATGCCATGTGATACAAATAAAAAAAAAAAAAGCAAAATCAAGCCTTTTGAAGAATATAGACTGTGTAACAAACTACTAAATTATCTGACAGAGAGGGATACCTATAAGTTATTATTAACCAAAAAAAAATAGCTGGATGATCATATTATCAAAACTGTGAGAAACTGTTATACTATACTAGCAAATTATAAAACTGCTTTCACATAAACATTTAGTATACCGTACCAACAAGCTGATGAATATAGGGTCGATCACCATGCCCAGCCCTTCTAGGGCAGGGTAGGTGCCAGGGCTGGAGCTTGCTACCATCTGCGGCTCGCAAGCCTGTCCTTCCCGTCAGCCTCCTTGGGGCGGGGAAGGTGGCAGACCAGAGAGGCCTAGCATCTATCTACCTCCATGCCTCGTGCTGGTGGTGAATGTGGCTAGGCCTGGGACCAGTTGGTCCCTCAGATGAGGGAAATCCCCTCCCATGGGAGACATAGGTCTCTGACACTCCCACGCCAGGGAGCCGGAGCCGGGTCGCCATCTGGTAAAGACCCGGGCCGGGAGAATTCCCGGTGAATCAACACCTCCTCCTCCTCCTGATGAATAAGACACATTTACAACTCCTGGGTATTATTAACGACATCAACTTTAAGAACAAAAAACTTTTTAGCTGTGATGCTGCCTCATTAGTCACCAGAGTCACCACAACACTAAGCTACTGTTCTCATTCCACTCACTGTAATACATTAACAAAGTCACTGGTTGGCGGAATGTTTCTTTAATAAAATCTTCTAATTGTGCAAATATGTCCTTACATACCCAGATGACACATGTGTCTTAGTCATAAACATTTACAGTCACTGTTGTAACCATTTAAATTAATTCACAAATGTCAACTACTTCCAAGAAACTCAGTTTACTAAAAAATATAATTGCTGTTATGGTTTTTATCTTCGGATTCTCCTTACAAGTGAAGAATTCTTTAAGTTGTAACTTTAGTGACAAAACAAATATGAAAGAAATTACCATAGTTACACTGAAAAACAAGCTCAGGGTTTTTTCTGAATCTAAAGAATAATGGAGATTGTAAAAGATTTAAGAATCTTAAGGAATCCAAAGTTGCGAATCTTATTTTAACTTAGTCATATATCGTGTCATATATCGTGTTTATATCGTGTCATATATCGTGTCCTATATCGTGTCATATATCGTGTCATATATCGTGTCTTATATCGTGTCATATATCGTGTCCTATATCGTGTCATATATCGTGTCTTATATCATGTCATATATCGTGTCATATATCGTGTCATATATCGTGTCTTATATCATGTCATATATCGTGTCATATATCGTGTCATATATCGTGTCTTATATCGTGTCATATATCGTGTCATATATCGTGTCTTATATCGTGTCATATATCGTGTCTTATATCATGTCATATATCGTGTCATATATCGTGTCATATATCGTGTCTTATATCGTGTCATATATCGTGTCCTATATCGTGTCATATATCGTGTCTTATATCATGTCATATATCGTGTCATAAATCGTGTCATATATCGTGTCTTATATCGTATCATATATCGTGTCTTATATCGTGTCATATATCGTGTCTTATATCATATCATATATCGTGTCATATATCGTGTCATATATCGTGTCTTATATCGTGTCATATATCGTGTCATATATCGTGTTTTATATTTCTGCAGAAATATGAAGAAGGGAGAAATAGTGAAGGGAGAAATTGTGAAGAAGGGAAAAATAATTAAGAAGGGAGAAATTGTGAAGAAGGAAGAAATATTGAAGAAGGGATATTTGAAATAGTGAAGGGATGAAACGTGAAAAAAATGAGAAACAGTGAAGGAAGAAATAGTGAAGAAAGGAAAGAGAACCAGTAGTGGTTCCTTCTTTTTCTGCCCGAATCTCTAACAAAATTATTTCTTTTAATTGATGACCAAAAAAAGCACTAATGAGGAGAAATTTCAGCATCAGAATATTCTTTTCACAGCAAATTAGATTGATCTGACTTCTATTTACATATCTAACAAGTTTCATAGGTACGGACAAACACAATAAAATATATTTTTTTTCGTTAGGTTCAGAATGATTTTTGCGAAATTATTGCATACACAAATTTTCTCTTGTCTTATATGGCAAGATGAGCGTTGCTATTTAAGCCAAAATCGAGAGTTTTACCTAATCGGCACGACTATATATTTATATATATATGTCGTGCCGATTAGTAAAACTCGATTTTGGCTAAATAGCAACGCTACTGCCATATAAGACAAGTGAAAATTGTGTATGCAATATTTCTCAAAATCATTCTGAACATAACGAAAAAATATATTTCATTTTGTTTGTTTATTATTAAATTAATGTTAACGTATCTAAAATATATTTAGTTGGGTTAGGCTAAATTAAATTGCGCTTGTTGTAATAAGGTTAGGTAGGTTTTCAAAGTTTCTCTTGGTACAAAATTATAATTTTTACATTAACATAAATGAAAAAAAAATATCTTTAAACGTATAAGAGAAAATTTTAGAAAGGACTTAATTTTAAATGAGTTCTTGCTAATTGACCAGTTTTACCTAATCGGCACGACATATATATATATATATATATATATATATATATATATATATATATATATATATATATATATATATATATATATATATATATATATACCTAACCTTATTACAACAAGCGCAATTTAATTTAGCCTAACCCAACTAAATATATTTTAGATACGTTAACATTAATTTAATAATAAACAAACACAATGAAATATATTTTTTCGTTAGGTTCAGAATGATTTTTGCGAAATTATTGCATACACAAATTTTCGCTTGTCTTATATGGCAAGAAGAGCGTTGCTATTTAAGCCAAAATCGCAAGTTTTACCTAATCGCAGACTATTATATATATATATATATATATATATATATATATATATATATATATATATATATATATATATATATATATATATATATATATATATATATATATATATATATATATATATATATATATATATATATATATATATATATATAAATAGGGAGACCACCTCTGGAAACTGTGATAGGACCCTCATCCTCAGGAAAATAAACTTTTCAAGGAAATCGTTCTCCCATATTTCATATATGCTTTATTTAAAAACAAAATACATTGACAAAATACATTGACAAAAATACAATAGGGAGTAAAACAACATAGATAAATAGATAACAACTCAAGACCTACATCTCGAATACATCGTCCAGCTCCCTGGTGGCCGCGTGCCCAGAATGCTGCAGGCATTTTCCCTCTGGATCACAACTTTGAGTCTCTGAAAGAGGAAGCTGGCCGCCCTGTGGTCCTTGGTTTCTATGATGAGTTTTTCACCCAGCTCTTTGAGGAACTTTAGAGCACACTTGCCCTATGTTCCAAGGGTCTCTGACCCTATTGGCATGAAGTTATAGCACGGGGGAAGGCCTTAATATTTGCGGGTCTTCTGGGTCTCCCTGTGGCTGGCAGCTCCACCCCCTTCAGTTACGGAGTATGGGAAGTAGGTGTCTGTCAATGTGGCGGCACAGGTGTAGTCCCAGGCAATCTTCTTTCCATCCTTCCAGGATAGCATAGTTGCTCCATCAGGACGCTTTTGACTTCCGTCAGACCTCTGCACTTGGGGTTCCCGTTGGGCTGGGCAACGGGCTGTAGCGAGACTTCTCTTTATGATGTCGTTGACCTCCTCATGTCTGGTATATTTCCCTTCTGATGTGTGACAAACGAGGTCATGAAGTCCGAATTGATCAGCCGTCGCCCTGCCGCAAATACACCTATTTTCGGTGAGGACGGGGGCGGCTAGGCAAGAGCAACATCAATCTGAATGGCCTGTGGGTCGAGTCGAGTGCCCAGGGAGGAATTGGGAACTGTTAGAAGGAAATCTCCTGAGTGTGGTGCCTTCACCGCTAGGAGACGAGCTTTGTCCTTTCCTGAAGCGTTGGTGAGCATTGTGTTGGCGATTTCTTCCATGATCAGTTTGTCCCAGTGGGACTGTTTGTGCTCTTTGGGAGGAGCTGGTCTACTGGAGGAGTCTGCAAGAGTGTCCCACCGCACGGCTGTTTCAGTGAACCTGTGGTATTGAGCTCCGACCACGTCTCAAGCGTTCGGGGACGATCTTTCTTGACTAATCCACTGGAAGCCAAACACGAAAACAGAAAAGCAGGTAAAGCTACCTGCGTTGCTTTGGGCAATCCTATACCTCAAAGTCGCACTGGGAGGGTTGCTTGAACCCATTGCCGATCCTCTAGTGACAGATTCAGTGCCTTCTTAAGGGTTGATCACAGGTGTGCGTCATATTTGTCGAGTGTTGGGTTGTCAAAAGAGGGTGCGAACCTCAGGAAGTAATTGAGTCTTGGCATAGTAAGACACCTTGCTAGAAGATACAGGACATCATGGGCATCAAGATCGCTTATTCTCTCCTCCATTCTCTTCAGGTCATTCAATTTGTCCTTGAGGACCGTGTCGATGGCCTGGTGACCCAGCGGTGCTCCCAGGAGGGTGCTTTTAAAGGAAGTGATAGTAGAGACTTCAGGAGGATTGTTCGCACAACATTGATTATTTCTTGGTTTGTTGTGATGATTTCACACTTCGAGTTATTGAGGATGAGTCCCAAGGCTTCTTCCTGTGTCTTCACCAGTTGTAGGTCCTCTAGCAGGGACTCTTCAGTACCTGCCAGAGTATCATCATACTGGTACCAGATGTCTCGTTCCATTCTCTCTACATGTGCGAACCACCTCAACAACCCCTCCTCAGCTTTCTGGATAATAGTTTTGGTAATCCCGCACCTCCTCCTAATTTCCAAACTCCGAATTCTCTGCATTATATTCACACCACACATTGACCTCAGACATGACATCTCCACTGCCTCCAGCCTTCTTCTCGTTGCAACATTCATCACCCATGCTTCACACCCATATAAGAGTGTTGGTATAACTATACTCTCATACATTCCCCTCTTTACTTCCATGGACAAAGTTCTTTGTCTCCACAGACTCCGAAGTGCTCCACTCACCTTTTTGCCCTCATCAATTCTATGATTCACCTCATCCTTCATAGATCCATCTGCTGACATGTCCACTCCCAAATATCTGAGTACATTCACCTCCTCCATACTCTCTCCCTCCAATCTGATATCCAATCTTTCGTCACCTAATCTTTTTGTTATCTTCATCACCTTACTCTTTCCTATATTCACTTTAAATTTTCTTCTTTTACATACCCTACCAAATTCATCCATCAACATCTGCAACTTCTCTTCAGAATCTCCCAAAAGCACAGTGTCATCAGCAAAAAGCAACTGTGACAACTCCCACTTTGTATTTGATTCTTTATCTTTTAAACACACACCTCTTGCCAAGACCCTCGCATTCACTTCTCTTACAACCCCATCTATAAATATATTGAACAACCACGGTGACATCACACATCCCTGTCTAAGGCTCAATTTTACTGGGAAATAGTCCCCCTCCCTCCTACACACTCTAACCTGAGCCTCACTATCCTCATAAAAACTTTACACTGCTTTCAGTAACCTACCTCCTATTCCATACACCTGCAACATCTGCCACATTGCCCACCTATCTACCCTATCATACGCCTTTTCCAAATCCATAAATGCACAAAAACCTCTTTACCCTTATCCAAATACTGTTCACCTATATGTTTCACTGTAAACACTTGGTCTACACACCCCCTACCTTTCCTAAAGCCCCCTTGTTCATCTGCTATCCTGCTCTCTGTCTTACTCTTAATTCTTTCAATAATAACTCTACCATACACTTTACCAGGTACACTCAACAGACTTATTCCCCTATAATTTTTGCACTCTCTTTTGTCCCCTTTGCCTTTATACAAAGGAACAATACACGCTCTCTGCCAATCCCTAGGTACCTTACCCTCTTCCATACATTTATTAAATAATAGCACCAACCACTCCAAAACTATATCCCCACCTGCTTTTAACATTTCTATCTTTATCCCATCAATCCCAGCTGCCTTACCCCCTTTCATTCTACCCACTGCCTCACGAACTTTCCCCACACTCACAACTGGCTCTTCCTCACTCCTACAAGATGTTATTCCTCCTTGCCCTATACACGAAATCACAGCTTCCCTGTCTTCATCAACATTTAACAATTCCTCAAAATATTCCCTCCATCTTTCCGATACCTCTAACTCTCCATTTACAACTCTACTCTCCTATTTTTAACTGTCAAATGCATTCGTTCCCAAGGCTTCCTCAACATATTAATTTCACACCAAAACCTTTTCTTATTTTCAACAAAATTTGTTGATAACATCTCTCATACACACACACAGTTAAAAATAGGAGAGTAGAGTTGTTAAATGTTGTTAGAGTTGTGTGTGTGTGTTTGTGTGTGTGTGTGTGTGTGTGTGTGTGTGTGTGTGTGTGTGTACTCACCTAGATGTAATTACAGGGATCGAGTCACAGCTCCTGGCCCCGCCTCTTCACTGGTCTCTACTCGGTCACTACCCGCTCCATGAGCTTTATCATACCTCTCTTCAAAGCTATGTATGGATCCTGCCTCCACTACATCACTTCCCAGACTATTCCACTTTCTGACAACTGTACTCACCTAGTTGTGGTTGCAGGGGTCGATTCATAGCTCCTGGCTCCTGTATGTGTGTGTGTGTGTGTGTGTACTCACCAAATTGTACTCAAATAATTGTGGTTGCAGGGGTCGAGAGTTAGCTCCTGGCCCGCCTCTTAACTGATCGCTACTAGGTCCTCTCTCTCCCTGCTCCATGAGGTTTATCATAGCTCGTCTTAAAGCTATGTATGGTTCCTGCCTTTTGACTCGTCTGAGTCTTCAACTTCCTATTGTGACCCTTTGTTTCTGTGTTCCCTCTCTGGAACATCCTGTCTCTGTCCACCTTATCTATTCCACGCAGTATTTTGTATGTCGTTATCATGCCTCCCCTAACCCTTCCGTCCTCCAGTGTCGTCAGGCCGATTTCCCTTAACCTTTCTTCATAGGACATTCCCCTTAGCTCCGGAACTAACCTTGTTGCAAACCTTTGCACTTTCTCTAATTTCTTGACGTGCTTGACTAGGTGTGTACTCACCTAGTTGTGGTTGCAGGGGTCGAGTCATAGCTCCTGGCCCCGCCTCTTCACTGGCCGCTACTGGGTCACTCTCCCTGCGCCATGAACTTTATCATACCTCTTCTTAAAGCTATGTATAGAGCCTGCCTCCACTACACCACTTCCTAAACTATTCCACTTCCCGACCACTCTGTGACTGAAGAAATACTTCCTAACATCTTTGTGATTCATCTGAGTCTTCAACTTCCAACTGTGTCCTCTTGTTGCTGTGTCCCATCTCTGGAACATTCTGTCTCTCTCCACTTTGTCAATTCCTCTCAGTATCTTATGTTGTTATCATGTCTTCCCTATCTCTCCTGTCCTCCAGTGTCGTCAGGTCGATTTCCCTTAACCTCTCCTCGTAGGACATACCCCTTAGCTCCGGGACTAGTCTTGTTGCAAACCTTTGCACTTTCTCGAGCTTCTTCACGTGCTTGGCTAGGTGTGGGTTCCAAACTGGTGCTGCATACTTCAGTATGGACCTAACATACCCAGTGTACAGGGTCCTGAACGATTCTTTATTAAGATGTCGGAATGCTGTTCTTAGGTTTGCTAGGCGCCCATATGCTGCAGCAGTTATTTGGTTGATATGCGCCTCAGGAGATGTACCTGGTGTTATACTCACCCCAAGGTCTTTTTGCTTGACTGAGGTTTGCAGTCTCTGGCCACCTAGGCTGTATGCCGTCTGCGGTCTTCTTTGCCCTTCCCCAATCTTCATGACTTTGCACTTGGTGGGGTTGAACTCCAGGAGCCAATTGCTGGACCAGGCTTGCAGCCTGTCCAGATCCCTTTGTAGTTCTGCTTGGTCCTCGTCCGACTGAATTCTTCTCATCAACTTCACATCATCTGCAAACAGGGACACTTCGGAGTCTATTCCTTCCGTCATGTCGTTCACAAATACCAGAAACAGCACTGGTCCCAGGACTGACCCCTGTGGAACCCCGCTCGTCACCGGCGCCCACTCTGACACCTCACCACGTACCAAGACTCGCTGCTGTCTTCCTGACAGGTATTCCCTGATCCATTGTAGTGCCTTCCCTGTTACCCCTACCTGGTCCTCCAACTTTTGCACTAATCTCTTGTGTGGAACTGTGTCAAACGCCTTCTTACAGTCCAAGAATATGCAATCTACCCACCCCTCTCTGTCTTGTCTTACTGCTGTCACCCTGTCGTAGAACTCCAGTAGGTTTGTGACACAGGATTTCCCGTCCCTAAAACCGTGTTGGCCGTCGTTGATAAGCTCATTCCTTTCTAGGTGTTCCACCACTCTTCTCCTGACTATCTTCTCCATGACCTTTCATGCTATACATGTCAGTGACACTGGTCTGTAGTTTAGTGCTACGTTCCTGTCTCTTTTTTTTAAAATTGGAACTACATTTGCTGTCTTCCATACCTCAGGTAGTTGCCCTGTTTCGATAGATGTGTTGAAGATTGTTGTTAGGGGCACACATAGCTCCTCTGCTCCCTCTCTCAGGACCCATGGAGAGATGTTATCCGGCCCCATCGCCTTTGAGGTATCTAGCTCGCTTAGTAGCCTCTTCACTTCCTCCTCAGTTGTGTGTATTGTGTCCAGTACCTGATGGTGTACCCTACCTCTCCTCCTTTCTGGAGGCCCTTCTATCTCCTTTGTGAACACCTCTTTGAATCTCATGTTGAGTTCCTCACACACTTCGCGGTCATTTCTTGTGACCTCCCCTCCTTCCTTCCTCAGCCTGATCACCTGGTCCTTGACTGTTGTTTTCCTCCTGATGTGACTGTACAACAGCTTTGGGTCAGATTTGGCTTTCGCTGCTATGTCATTCTCGTACTGTCTTTGGCCCTCCCTTCTGATCTGTGCATATTCATTTCTGGCTCTACGACTGCTCTCCTTATTCTCCGGGGTTCTTTGCCTTCTGTACCTCTTCCATTCCCTGGCACACTTGGTTTTGGCTTCCCTGCACCTTTGGGTGAACCATGGGCTCATCCTGGCTTTTTCGCTTCTCCTGTTACCCTTAGGTATAAAACTCTCCTCAGCTTCCTGTTGTGTGTGTGTGTGTGTGTGTGTGTGTATGTGTGTGTGTGTGTGTGTGTGTGTGTGTGTGTGTCGTGCGTGTGTGACTGTATGTGTGTATGAGTCCGTACTTATTCGTGTGCATTTGCATTCGGCGATCGTTCTAGTAGAATCGTACGAGTATAGAAAGGAAGTTTAGTGTGTCTTTAAGACTGTTTTCCACGGGGTATTCTTCTCCCGTTTCCAACAGGTAACACGATACAATGCCATTAGTGAAACTCTCGCCCGCTATTTATTCTGCTTTGAGACGACACTTAGATCACGATAGCAATGTAAAAAATAATAATAAATATATTGTAAGACGGCAGGGACTGAATTTGAGATTCTAAAGCAGATTTGTGTTTAAGTCTGCTTTAACTAACCTTCCTGTGTGATTTATATTTAATGTACTGTAACCCTGCTGTAAATGGTGCTTTCCATGTTAATATAACTTAAGTAAATATGCAAAATAACCACTGTGAAAAAATAGTGAACTACCAAGCGCTTTCGTGATTCCTCACATTATCAAAGAACTAAAAAATAATAGAACAGCTGAAGGCTTATAAGGCTGAGATAACACCCCGGGGTCAACATCCGACACCTCGGATTGTATTAATGTTTGTAAAATTACCGACAATATGTTAGGTAAACGGACACAAGTGCAACTATTATGACATTTTATTGTGGCAACGTTTCGCTCTCCAGGAGCTTTATCAAGCAGTTACAAACAATACATGGACACAGAGGGTATATATAGGCTTAGAGTGAGGTGTAATGCTAGTGGTGGTAGTAGTAGTAATATTAGTCGTAGAACAATCAACTTGCACATGAGTAAAAGGTTATAAAAGCTATTACTTGGGTAGCATAAAAATAGGTTAGTGGTTGAGAAGGTCTGTTTCAGTGTTCCTCCTCTGTTATGTTCTTGTGTAGTGTTAGCAGCAGCGACTATGTGATGGCAGGGTTTATTGTTTTGACGAGGATTTTTGCTAATACTTCAAAGTTGATGAAGCTGCCTTTAATAGATTTGCGCAAAGTTCCTCTGAAATTTCTAAATTATTAACAAGAGTTTCCTTGTTTGCCAGAACCAAGTGAAGCAGGTTATTTCCCCTTGTAGGTTCTGTAACAAACTACTTTAAAAAACAATCTTGAACTGCCTCTAAGAAGTCGCTAGACTCTAAATTCCCAGTCAAGGTATTCCAGTTAATCTGTTAAAGTCCTCTAGAATTACTACATTATCGTGCCTTGTGGCCCTAACACTTTCCTCCCACACTAGTCTCCCATGGTCCCTATCTAAGTTTGGGGGACGGTATATAACGCCTAAAATTAATTTTTCGTGCCCCTCTGAAAATTCTACAAAGACAGACTCAGTACATGTTATTTCAGACTTTATACCCATTTTTATGCAACAATTCAAGCGATCTCGGATATACAGTGCCACCCCATCGCCCTTCCGGATACTTATGTCTACTTGGAACAATTTATAACCCTGAATGTGACATTCAGAAGGAATGTCCCGATTTTTCGTATTAATCCACGTCTCAGTTATGGCAAATACATCGATGTTACCTGCACTTGCCACTAATCTCAATTCGTCCATCTTATTTCTCGCACTATTAGCATAATATAAATTTAGAAACCCTCCCTTCTCTTTTTTCTTTCTGCTCATTTCTGTTCCTCCACTATCCCTGTTACTGTCCTTATCACCTAGTGCCACTGGCTTACCTATATTCATCAATAACTGTAACTCATTCTCCCTATAACTGGTTTCCCTAAAACTCACACTATCGTTACTCTGAGAATTCATTGGTTTCCCACAAAAACCCATGCCACTAACTATTTCTAGTTTATAGACCTAACAGCTCCCTCCACTGCATTGGCCAGGGCCCCCACCCCAAACCTAGATAAGTGAACCCCATCCCTGGCATATATGTCATTTTTGCATAGAAGAGGTCCCAGTTGTCTATGAATGTCACTGTATTTTCCTTACAGTGTTTGTCCGGCCAACAATTGACACCAATTGCCCTGGACAACCATTCATCTCCAACTCCTCTCCTGGGCAAAATGCCACATATTACAGGGTTGCCACACTCTTCCTAATTATCTCTATTGCTGTCCTATGCCTGCTTATCAGGACTTCACTCCTACGTCTGCCAACATCGTTGCCTCCAGCACTGAGACAAATAATAAGATTGCTCCCATTACCTCTCATGATGTCGTCCAGACGGCTAACAATATCCCCCATCCCAACCCCAGGAAAACATACCCTTTGCCTCCTCTTCTTATCTCTAAGACAAAAAGCCCTATCCATATACTTAAACTGACTGTCCCCAACTAAAACAATGTTCTTACCTTCACTGGCGGAGTTTTTCGTGACGTTCTCGATGGTCTTCGTTGGGATGGCCTTCATTGGAATGGTCTTCGCTGTGACGTTCCCAGTAGACACCCCACATTCGTCGGGTAGCACAGAAAGTGGGTTCGAAGTTTCCACAGTATTCTTCTGGTTCTTCGTTGTTTCTGCCACTCCTTCCGTATTCTTGATCCTCAGCTTTGTCCAATGATGCCCGGCACTGTCCAGGTTTCCCTACTGACCTGGGGACTCACAACAAGAGGATTACTACGAATCCTCCTGTTTTAATCTGTCAAACGCCGTATCTCGAGCTTAGATACCCTAAGCTCCTCTTTAAGAACATAAGAACATAAGAAAGAAGGAACACTGCAGCAGGCCTACTGGCCCATGCGAGGCAGGTCCAAATCTCCAACGGCTTAAGCTAATGCCCCGACCCAGCCAGGTCAGGTTACATTCACTTAAGGAAGGAGCACTGCATCTGACCTAGTAGCACAAGCTAGTCAGGACCAATTCACACCCAACCGCACCCACTCATATAATTGTCCAGCCGACCACCTGGTCAGGTCACTTCCACTTAAGGAATTAGTACAGGTCAGGTTACATTCACTTAAGGAAGGAGCACTGCATCTGACCTAGTACAAGCTAGTCAGGTCCAAACTT
>WNWK01018697.1:0-39365 GCA_009830355.1 Cherax destructor | reverse complement strand
ACTCTCCCCCCCTATTTTAACTGTAAATCCATTTGTTCCTAGGTTCCCCTTAACTTATTAATCTCACTCCAAAACTTTTTCTTTTTTTAAAACAAAATTTGTTGATAACACCCCCACCCACTCTCTCATTTGCTTTTTTTTTTAATTGCTTCACCACTCTCTTAACCTCTTTTTTCTCTCCATAAATTTTTTCCCTTCATCACTTCTTTTGTAAAAACCTCTCATATGCAAATTTTTTTCTCCTTACTACTCTCTTTACATCATCATTCCACCAATCCTCCTCTTCCCCCCAAAAGTCCTCGCCTGAACCCCCAAACCCTTCTGCTGAACACTCTAACACTATTTTTTTAAATCTCCCCATCTCTTTGACCCCATTGCCTACACTCTCACTAGCCCATCTATCCTCCAATAGTTGTTTATATCTTCCCCAAAATGCCTCCTCTTTTAGTTTATAAACCTTCACCTCTCTCTTACTTACTGCTTCTATTTTCCTTGTATCCCATCTCCTTTTTTACTCCCACTGTAGCTATAAAAAAAAGTGTCTGTATATTTGGGGCCCCTCTATAAACATGTCATCCAAAAGTCTCCCCCAACAGTCTTTTTTTTTAAATACATAGTCGGCAAACTACTGTTTACGCCCTACATCATATCTTGTATACTTATTTCCCCTCTTTTTTTAAAAAATATGTTTACCTATAAAAAAACCCCTTTCAAAAAAAGTTCAAAAAAAGGGCCCCCCATTTCATTTCCCTGGCACCCCAAACTTACCTACTCCCCCCTCTCTACATGTTTCTCCTACTTTAGCATTTGGGCCCTTTTTACCAAATTCTCTCTCACTTGGTTCAAAAGTTCCTATACATTCGCTTAACATCTCCCAAAATCTCTTCTCTCCTCTACTTTTCCTCTCTTCTCCGGGTGCATACCCCCCTTATTATGACCCATTTTTCCCTTTTTGGGCCCTTATTTTAACCAAAATAATTCTTAAATTTACACATTTATTTCCCCCTCTTCTCCTTCCATAACTGATCCTTCAACATTTTTCCCCCCCTTCCCCTTGGCTCTAACTCTCTCAGATACTCTGATTTAAACCCCCATTTATTTCTCATGAAACCCCCCCCCCTTTCCCCAGCTTTGTTTCGCTTAGGCCAGGACAAAAACTTCTTTTCATTCATAACATCGGCAATCATCTCTTTCTTTCCCCCCATACCCCACGCACATTCAAAAAACCCAGTTTTATATATTTTTTTTCTTTTTTTAGTAAATTTTACAGGAGAAGGGTTACTAGCCCTTGCTCCCCCGGCATTTTAGTCGCCTCATACGACACCCCGGCTTACGGGGGAAAAAATTTTTTTTCCCTTCCCCCCCGGACAATAGAAAATAAAAAAAACCAAAAAGGTATTAAGAAAAAAAGAAAAACCTAGATGTGTGTATGTATATATAGTATGTCATGCCGTGTAGTGTATAAAAAGTAAAAAAAATAGCTGAATACCTTTTTTGCGTGTTTATGGACAGAAAAGACACCATCAAATCCTTTGCAAAATCCAAAAAAAAAAAAAAAAAAAAAAAATTTAAAATTTATATAAAAAATTTTAAATTTTATAATTTTTCTTTCAAAAATTGGTAAAACTGGTCAATTACAAAAATCATTAAAAAAGTCCCTTTTTAAAAATTTTTCTTATCGTTTAAAGATATATTTTTTTATTTATGTTAATGTAAAATTTTAATTTTGTTCCAAAAATTTGAAAATACCAACCTTATTAAACAACCAATTTAATTTAGCCCCAAACCCCAAAAAAAATTTTGTACGTTAACATTTTAATTTAAAATAAACAAACCAAAAAAATTTTTTTTGTTAGGGTTTAAAATTTTGGAAATTTTTCATCCAAATTTTCCTTTCTTTATGGAAAAATTTGCTATTTAAGCCCAAAAACCCCAAATTTCCTAATGGCACGACAAATTTAATATATTTTTTTATCCCGGCCCTTTAATCTTTAAGACAAGTAAAATTTTAAGGGGTTTTTTTTTTAAAAATTTTTAATTTAAAATATATTTTATTGGGGTTAAAAAATTAAATTGATTTTTTAAATTTATTTTAAAGTTTTTTTACAAAAAATTAAATTTTTTCATTATAAATAAAAAAAACTAAATTTTTTAAAAGAACAATTTAAAAATTCTTGCTTTTGGGTTTTTAACGAAATTTATATAAATATATTATATAATCCCTTTAAGGGGGCTTTGGAAAAATCAATAAAATTAAATCTCTTCTGAAAGTTTCTCTTGTATGTTTCATGCATATTTTTTCATTTATGTTAATGTAAATTAATAATTTTGTACCAAAAGAACCTTAGAAAACTTACCTAACCTTATTATAACAAGAGCAATTTAATTTAGCATATACCAACTAAAAATATTTTAGATACGTTTACATTAATTTAATTATAAACTTACACATTGAAATATTGTCTCTACGTCCACAGCAAACTCTGTATCAGAATACACAGTACTTTACCATGGAGCCAGACCCCAGATAAGTATGGGCAGTTAACCGGAGCTAGCTGCGCCATACCCAGGGCACCAGTCTTGTTTTCTAGTTATTTCATCAAATTCTGCAACATGCAGTGGTCAAGGAAACAGATTTGAAATACTTAACAATTCGCAATTGTGAAGCCAGTGACTGGTGAGTCCCTCTTACACTACACTATCCTGACGTGACTCCAGCATCACCTGCTTCGACTATCCATCCTTCAAGATACTTTGCACCCATCTATCCCATCCATCCTTCGCTACCTTTGCTACCCATCTATTCATCCATCCTTCGCTTACCTTGCTACCCTATCTATCCACTTCTTCAAGCTACTCTTGCTACCTAGTCTATCCATCATCTTCAAGCTACTCTTGCACCATTCTATTCACCATCTCTGCTTACTCTTTCACTATCTATTCATTCATCCTTAAGCTTACCTTGTACCCATTATCCATTCATCATCTCGTTACCTTGTTACCTATTATCCATCCATCTCTTCAGCTACTCTTGCTACCATTATCTTCATCCATCTCTTCTGCATACCTTTGCTACCTATCTATCATCATCTCAAGATACTCTTCACCATCTATCCATCATCATCTCTTCGCTACTCTTGCACCTATTCATTCATCTATCCTCGCTTACTTTTGCTACCTATCTATCCATCATCCTTCAGTACTTTGCTACCATCTATCCATCCATCTCGTTACTCTTGCACCATTCATTCATCAATCTCGTTACTCTTCTACCTATCTATCATCCATCCTTCGCTACCTTTTCACCTATCTCATTCATCAATCTCAAGCTACTTGCTACCTATTCATTCATCCATCTCAAGTATCTTTGCTACCTATCTATCCATCCATCCTTCAAGCTACTCTTGCTACCATTCATTCATCTCATCCTTCAAGATACCTTGCTACCATCTATCATTCATCCTTCAAGCTACTCTTGCTACCATCCATTCATCATCCTCTCAAGTTACTCTTGCTCCTATCTATCTCATCATCCTTCTGCTACTCTTGCTACCATCTATCTCATCATCTCTCTCAAGCTACTCTTGCTACCTATTCATCATCTATCTCTTCTACTCTTGCTACCTATCTATCTCATCCATCTCTTACTTGCTACTTTTACCTATCCATTCATCTCATCTCAAGCTACTCTTGCTACCCATCTCCATTCATCTCATCTCTGCTACTCTTGCTACCATCTATTCATCCATCCTTCAGCTACTTTGTACCATCTATCCATCCATCTCTAGCTACTCTTGCTACCATCTATTCATCCATCTTCAAGCTACCTTGCTACCTATCTATTCATCCATCCTTTCAAGATACCTTGCTACCATCTTCCATTCATTCATCTTCAAGCTACTTTGTACACTCATCATTCATCTATCTTAAGTATCTTGCTACCTATCTATCTCATCCATCTCGCTACTTTGCTACCCATCTTTCATCCATCTCAGCTACTCTTGCACTCATCTATTCATCACCCTTCAGTACCTTTCACCCATCTATCTCATTCATCTCAAGATCTTGCCACCATCTATCCATCCATCTTCAGATACTTTGCACCCATTATCCATCCATCCTTCAAGCTACTTTTCACCATCTTCCATCCATTCAAGTACTTGCACCATCTTCCATCCATCCTTCAAGCTTACCTTGCTACCCATCTATCCAAATCACCCTTCAAGCTACTTTGCTACCCATCTTTTCCCATCCATCCTTCAAGATACCTTGCACCCATCTATTCATCCATCCTTCAAGCTACCTTGCCACCATCTATCCATCCATCCTTCAAGATACTCTTGCTACCCATCTTTCATCCATCTCAAGCTACCTTGCTACCCATCTATCTCATCCATCCTCAAGCATACCTTGCCATCCATCTATCCGCCCATCCTTCAAGCTACCTTGCCACTCATCTATCCATCCATCCTTCAAGCTACCTTGCCATCCATCTATCCGCCCATCCTTCAAGCTACCTTGCCACCCATCTATCCATCCATCCTTCAAGCTACCTTGCCACCCATCTATCCATCCATCCTTCAAGCTACCTTGCCACCCATCTATCCATCCATCCTTCAAGCTACCTTGCCACCCATCTATCCATCCATCCTTCAAGCTACCTTTCCACCCATCTATCCAGCTTCAATAACAATATTTGTATATAACTCTTTCATTTCTTTGATTATGTTCTGCTCCTCTTCCTCCTCCTCCTCCTCCTCCTCCTCCTCCTCCTCCTCTTTCTCCTCCTCCTCCTCCTCCTCCTCCTCCTCCTCCTCCTCCTCCTCCTCCTCCTCCTCCTCCTCCTCTTCTCCTCACTTCTCTTCCTCTTCACACCGCAGTTGTCTCTCCTGGTGTTGGATAACGTAAACAAGAGCAGCTCACCTCACCTCCATTTACTATTGAGTCAGCTGTAATAATTCCCGGGCTATTAATATCTATTATGAATTATAGGATTATTAACCCAGGAAGAGTATAACACAAAGAGGTTAATAAGCTAGGAGGGGAAATAACCCAGGAAAGTTAGTAAGCCAGGAAGTTAGTAAACCAGGATATTTAGTAAGCCAAGGGAGTTAGTAAGCCAGATGAGTTAGTAAACCAGGAAAGTCACAAATATAGCAGAGTTAGTAAGCCAGGAGAGTTACTAAGCCAGAACAGTTAGTAAGCCAGGACAGTTAGTTAGCCAGGAGAGTTAGTAAGCCAGGAGAGCTAGTAAGCCAGGAGAGTTAGCAAGCCAGGGTAGTTACTAAGCCAGGAGAGTTAGTAAGCCAGGTGTGCTAGTAAGCCTGGAGAGCTAGTAAGCCAGGAGAGTTACTAAGCCAGAAGAGTTAGTAAGCAAGCAGAGTTAGTAAAGCACTAGCACCTAGGTAGCTAGTTACTACTAGGTGAGGAGTGGTAGCAGGTGTAAAGTAACTAGCACCTAGGTACCTAGTTACTGCTAGGTGAGGAGTGATAGCAGGTGCAAAGTAACTAGCACCTAGGTACCTAGTTACTGCTAGGTGAGGAGTGATAGCAGGTGTAAAGTAACTAGCACCTAGGTACCTAGTTACTGCTAGGTGAGGAGTGGTAGCAGGTGTAAAGTAACTAGCACCTAGATACCTAGTTACTGTTAGGTGAGGAGTGATAGCAGGTGTAAAATAACTAGCACATAGGTATCTAGGTACTGTTAGGTGAGGAGTGATAGCAGGTGTAAAGTAACTAGCACCTAGGTACCTAGTTACTGCTAGGTTAGGAGTGATAGCAGGTGTAAAGTAGCAAGCACCTAGGTACCTAGTTACTGCTAGGTGAGGAGTGATAACAGGTGTAAAGTAACTAGCACCTAGGTACCTAGTTACTGCTAGGTGAGGAGTGATAGCAGGTGTAAAGTAACTAACACCTAGGTACCTAGTTACTGCTAGATGAGAAGTGATAGCAGATGTAAAGTAACTAGCACCTAGGTACCTAGTTACTGCTAGGCTAGGAGTGATAGCAGGTGTAAAGTAGCAAGCACCTAGGTACCTAGTTACTGCTAGGTGAAGAGTGATAGCAGGTGTAAAGTAAATAGCACCTAGGTACCTAGTTACTGCTAGGTGAGGAGTGATAGTAGGTGTAATGTAACTAGCACCTAGATACCTAGTTTCTGATAGGTTAGGAGTGATAGCAGGTGTAAAGTAACTAGCACCTAGGTACCTTGTTACTGCTAGGTGAGGAGTGGTAGCAGGTGTAAAATAACTAGCACCTAGGTACTTAGTTACTGCTAGGTAAGGATTGGTAGCAGGTGTAAAGTAACTAGCAGCTAGGTACTTAGTTACTGCTAGGTAAGGATTGGTAGCAGGTGTAAAGTAACTAGCACCTAGGTACTTAGTTACTGCTAGGTAAGGAGTGATAGGTTCAGGGAACTAACCCATGCGTCTCGTCACAACCGGTTATCGAACCCAGGTCCCTTCGCTTTTGGGCCGAGATTAAAATAATTTTCTGGTCTTCATGAGTTATCTCGTCAGATTTTGTTTTAATTTTGTAATGGACTTTTAATGTGTATCTAAATTATATTTAAAAATATGAAAAATAAAAGTTTGCCTTCATTTATTTTTGTTATGAAATTAACTGTATTATACAATGTTTTATACAATGTATTATATACTGTATTATACTGTATTATACATTGTATTATACTGTATTATACAATGTATTATACTGTATTATACAATGTATTATACAATGTTTTATACACTGTATAATATACTGTATTATACAATGTATTATACTGTATTATACAATGTATTATACTGTATTATACAATGTAATATACTGTATTATACAATGTATTATACTGTATTATACACTGTATTATACATTGTATTATACTGTATTATACAATGTATTATACTGTATTATACAATGTTTTATACACTGTATTATATACAATATTATACATTGTATCATATACTGTATTATACACTGTATTATTTACTGTATTATACACTCTATTATATACTATATTATACACTGTGTTATACTGTATTAGTTAGTGTGTTGTATTGTTTGGTTCAGTAGTGAGTGTATTGTGTATCCCTGGAGGCAGGACTGGTGGGGTTGTGTATCCCTGGAGGCAGGACTGGTGTGGATGTGTATCCCTGGAGGCAGGACTGGTGGGGTTGTGTATCCCTGGAGGCAGAACTGGTGGGGATGTGTATCCCTGGAGGCAGGACTGGTGGGGTTGTGTATCCCTGGAAGAAGGACTGGTGGGGTTGTGTATCCCTGGAGGCAGGACTGGTGGGGTTGTGTATCCCAGGAGGCAGGACTGGTGGGGATGTGTATCCCTGGAGGCAGGACTAGTGGGGTTGTGTATCCCTGGAGGCAGGACTGGTGGGGTTGTGTATCCCTGGAAGCAGGACTTGTGGGGTTGTGTATCCCTGGAGGCAGGACTGGTGGGGTTGTGTATCCCTGGAGGCAGGACTGGTGGGGTTGTGTATCCCTGGAGGCAGGACTGGAGGGGTTGTGTATCCCTGGAGGCAGGACTGGAGGGGTTGTGTATCCCTGGAGGCAGGACTTGTGGGGTTGTGTATCCCTGGAGGCAGGACAGGTGGGGTTGTGTATCCCTGGAGGCAGGACTGGTGGGGTTGTGTATTCCTGGATGCACGACTGGTGGGGTTGTTTATCCCTGGAGGCACGACTGGTGGGGTTGTGTATCCCTGGAGGCAGGACTGGTGGGGTTGTGTATCCCTGGAGGCACGACTGGTGGGGTTGTGTATCCCTGGAGGCAGGACTGGTGGGGTTGTGTATCCCTGGAGACACGACTGGTGGGGTTGTGTATCCCTGGAGGCAGGACTGGTGGGGTTGTGTATCCCTTGAGGCAGGACTGGTGGGGTTGTGTATCCCTGGAGGCAGGACTGGTGGGGTTGTGTATCCCTGGAGGCACGACTGGTGGGGTTGTTTATCCCTGGAGGCAGGACTGGTGGGGTTGTGTATCCCTGTAGGCACGACTGGTGGGGTTGTGTATTCCTGGAGGCACGACTGTTGGGGTTGTGTATCCCTGGAGGCAGGACTGGTGGGGTTGTGTATCTCTGGAGGCACGACTGGTGGGGTTGTGTATCCCTGGAGGCACGACTGGTGGGGTTGTGTATCCCTGGAGGCACGACTGGTGGGGTTGTGTATCCCTGGAGGCTCTGTTGTGTGGGTTTTGGGAGAGATAAATAGGTAGTCAAAGACACTCCTTGTAGGGTAGTTACGGTATATTTACGAGTCTGTGAGAGGAGATCCCAGCAACGTCTGCCCAGCTGTGTGTCGGCCTAGAAGTGAGGCTGAAGGCCTGTGACGTAGCCGCCACATGAAGCGAGAGCTCTGACGTCACAGCAGTAACAAAGGGAGCCTACATGTAACGTCTGGAGTTACTATACAGATATACACTACACAAATGTATACATATTTTCTGACACGACAGCTCGGCCATGCTATGTATGACGTCTCAGCATACTAGACAACTCTATAGGCTGAACAGTCAGGTGGCACTAGGTGAATCTATACAATAGCAAACACATTATAGCTTAGAACTAATCAATATTAATCTTACTATTGCACTTCTTGAGTTAATGGTACTTAAGAGAATTTAAAAGGATTTAGATATAATGGATTATAATGTATTACAATTACAATTTGCAAATTTGATCGATCAATCTGTATTCATGCACTCAGCGGGTTCTGAGGAAGAATAAATATTTACAGGGAAGAAGTTTTAACAGAAAAAGATAGACTCGGCTAACACGGGCCATACTGTTAAAACTTAGAACTCGGAGAGAACTTGAACACACAAAAATCTTACTAGATACTGGAAGTCTAATAACAAAACACACAGTCAATAACTTCAGTTCTACACTGGATTTTCTAATTTTCTATCTTAGATCACGACTTATGATCACTTTCCTACTGAAGGAATAAACAACTTGGTGGAGTTGATTAACTTATAATCACTTTCCTACTGAAGGAATGAACAGGCTCGGTGGAGTGGATGGATCTCTCCCCAGTTGAAATAGTTAGCTCAATAACACAAAGTATGAGCAAAGGAGAACGGCTCTCACTATCTCTTACTGCAGGTAATAATTACTCGACACACGACACTTTACTCTGCAAAGGAATTACTGTCAACTGGAAAGATCACTATCTGGAACACAAGGGACAACAACTGGCACTCTAGTGAATACACTAGCAACAGAAACGGCTTTCTGCAATTGCTTTTGCATCAGCGAGAGATGCTATAACTCATTCAAGTAGTCTTTCTTCAACAAAGCGTCCCCTGGAGAGGAACTACCACTTGAACTAGCAACATTGCAAGGATAGAATCAGCACTCAAGGCGGTCCGGGATACCTCTGGCACCTGAGTAGGCTGGGCACTATATTGCATGTCTAAAATTGTTGAAGGTGGAACACAGACTGGAGTGACAAGGTTACCAGTGCCTGGCCGCTTGGCAACGCTACTAGATAACAAATCGTCTTGCAAGGACCTAATCCGAACTGTAAACTCTGCAGCTGTATGGCAGACCTCGGATCCCAGTTGATAACCCCCAAAATGGTACAACTAGGTCATCGATTTGTGCATGCCATCGGTAAGGATCAAGCACAATTCGGAAATCTCTCATGGCAACAAATCCGAGTAGAAGGTCACCAGGGAAACTAATCTTATCAACGACAAGGAAGGAAGCAGTTAAATCTCTACCTTGGATGGAGAAAGTAAGAGTAGTCCGACCTCTGACACGTAATGGAGAACCCGCAACACCACGAAGGGTGGACACACGAGCTGGTTCTACGAGGAGGACATGTTTTAGCTGCTTATCCCTAAACAAACTAGACTTGATGATATTGACTTGTGCCCCAGAATCCATAAACACGTGGACGGGTGCACCATACACGGATCCTTCTACTAAAGGACCCATATTTGCATTGGAACTAATATGCAAACAAGACGGCGGATTTTCATCAGTAAAGGTTTCTTCCACCTCATCTCCAAAATTATCATCATCGATCACTGGAATATCATCATTAATTACCTCATTTATCTCATCTATTGAACAATTATCATCAACTACTGGAGTTGCATCACCGCAATCCTCTCCATGGAGATCACACAGAACCTCGAAGGAATTTTGGATGGGGATGGAGCACTCGGTATCTCCGACTGTCACCACGGGGCGGGTTGACTGGGGCGCTCGGATTCCCCCAAGTTAGAGAACTGTGCTTGGTTCTGTTTATTAGGCTGAGAACCACGGCCTCTATTACCTCTTCTATTTCTACTGTATGAGCGTCCACGGAAGGATCTGGTATACCCGAGGTTATTCAAAGCATTACACTCAGATGTATCATGGCCAGCTATCCTGTGATAAGTGAATAAGGTAATTCTGAGTGGAGCTCTTCGACAGTACGACGTTTCTTAGAGGCATAGTCAGGACAGTTTACTGCAATATGACCTCTATAACCACAGTTGTAGCAGGTAAGTCTACTGTGGTCACTATAGTTACTACGATTACTATGAGTATACTGACTTTTTACACTCCCTTTGGAAGAAGAACGGGAACGATAGTTACTAGGACCTTGCCGGGTTGCACAAACAACAGGCGGGACTGAGTGCTGTAGCTCAGGTAATGTGGATTGTACTGACCTACGGTGAGGGAACGATTTGGGAGGACACAAATCACGGACATGTCCGAGAGCTTCAAGAGGTTCTACACTGACTGTTAAGGGACTTGCCTTATAAGCATATACTGCTGTAGGCAGCATCAATTGCTTAATGGCACCATAAGCTGCAAATTTACCCACTGACCAACCATCCATTACATGGCCAGAAGGGAAGAAAGAGGATTTTTGGAATCCCGTCGCAAACGATGATAGGAGGGCATCTAACCGGAAGGCGAATTGGCACAACTCTTCATCGGGCCTAGGGACCACGTTCACTAATTCCTTTAGTACGATAAACGGATCTACAGCTTCCTTTGGATTGAGAAACTTACGTAAAATGAATTCATATTCTTCCCATTTTGTTAGACCTTTAAATTCTTTCATACGCAAAAGGGTTAACACGTTATTTGCAGCTGGCGACCTAGCCAAGGATTCTTTTGCCATAGTGATAAGACGCTCCTCCGATGGAGGACTTTCTACAGAGCTTGCCCTTGAACGGATGGCAAGAAAACAGTCGTCAAGACTGTCTGGGTAACCATTAAAAAGTGGTAGTGAATCAATGGGGTCTCGAGAGTAATTAGGACGACGAGGAGTCTTGGGTCGTTCTTTAGGAAAGTGATTCTGAATAGTCTGTCCCACGTCATTGCCTTGACTGGCAACACTCACCCCATTACAAGTTACATTTTCTTGAGACATGACTTTGAGCAATTAAAAGAGACTTTAAATGAAAACAAAATTTAACGCAAGTATACAGAACAATATAGCTTAACTGGTAGAATTATTAACTATTCTGCATAAGTAACATGAATAATTGCACAATAACACTAAAGAAAAGATAACTCACTGGAAATTGACTTGGCAAGAAAATTCAACACACTAAAATAAAATAAAAACAATCTAGATTTAACTTGAACTGCAAAATGAGTTTTCTTTTCTTTTAAATATCAACAAAAATTGCAACACAGGAAAAAGAAGTAAATGCACAACTAATTAAAACAAGTTTCAATAATGGTTATGGCAAGAGCAACAATCTGATAAAACAATTCAATAGAATTATTCACTGGCAAAAAATTAAAGTAACTTTACTGCTTGAATCACTTAGAAAGTTCACTGGAATATTACTTATTAATCTTAGGAGAATGACAAGTTACTTGAGCCATTAATTAAACAATAAAATTGATGAAACAAAAATTGAATACAGGGGAAGTTAATTTACACAAAATCAATTTCAGGAATGATTGATTGATAAAATCACACTGGGGTAAATTATTTGCACAAACACAAAGATATTAGAAATACAAATAGTTTGAACACTCTTACTCTTAATTGCAAGCAAAGCAAGGTAACTCAATGAAACAGTTACTAAGCAATTCACTAAGAACACTGACTTTAAACAAACTTAAGAGTGAATTTGTTCAACAACACATGAGAGCAAATGAAAATTAATGACAAGAAAATTGTTTTAACACTTACATGAGCTGGAAGATACTAACACCAAAGGCACATGATTGATGACTTACTGTATACAGAAAGTCATGCTCTTGTTGACTATATACGTATATATAAGTACATATTGGAGCAAGGCTGGTGGGGTTGTGTATCCCTGGAGGCAGGACTGGTGGGGTTGTGTATCCCTAGAGGCAGGACTGGTGGGGTTGTGTATCCCTGGAGGCAGGACTGGTGAGGATGTGTATCCCTAGAAGCAGGACTGGTGGGGTTGTGTATCCCTGGAGGCAGGACTGGTGGGGATGTGTATCCCCGGAGGCAGGACTGGTGGGGTTGTGTATCCCTGGAGGCAGGACTGGTGGGGTTGTGTATCCCTGTAGGCAGGACTGGTGGGTTGTGTTTCCCTGGAGGCAGGACTGGTGGGGATGTGTATCCCTGGAGGCAGGACTGGTGGAGTTGTGTATCCCTGGAGGCACGACTGGTGGGGTTGTGTATCCCTGGAGGGAGGACTGGTGGGATTGTGTATCCCTGGAGGCAGGACTGTTGGAGTTGTGTATCCCTTGAGGCAAGACTGGTGGGGTTGTGTATCCCTGGAGGCAGGACTGGTGGGGTTGTGTATCCCTGGAGGCAGGACTGGTGGGGATGTGTATCCCTAGAGGCAGGACTGGTGGGGTTGTGTATCCCTGGAGTTAGGACTGGTGGGGATGTGTATCCCTGGAGGCAGGACTGGTGGGGTTGTGTATCCCTGGAGGCAGGACAGGTGGGGTTGTGTATCCCTGTAGGCAGGACTGGTGGGTTGTGTTTCACTGGAGGCAGGACTGGTGGGGATGTGTATCCCTAGAGGCAGGACTGGTGAAGTTGTGTATCCATGGAGGCACGACTGGTGGGGTTGTGTATCCCTGGAGGCATGACTGGTGGGGTTGTGTATCACTGGAGGCAGGACTGGTGGGGTTGTGTATCCTGGAGGCACGACTGGTGGGGTTGTGTATCCCTGGAGGCAGGACTGGTGGGGATGTGTATCCCTGGAGGCAGGACTGGTGGGGTTGTGTATCCCTGGAGGCACGACTGGTGGGGTTGTGTATCCCTGGAGGCACGACTGGTGGGGTTGTGTATCCCTGAGGCAGGACTGGTGGGGTTGTGTATCCCTGGAGGCAGGACTGGTGGGGTTGTGTATCCCTGGAGGCAGGACTGGTGGGGATGTGTATCCCTAGAGGCAGGACTGGTGGGGTAGTGTATCCCTGGAGGTAGGACTGGTGGGGATGTGTATCCCTGGAGGCAGGACTGGTGGGGTTGTGTATCCCTGGAGGCAGGACTGGTGGGGTTGTGTATCCCTGTAGGCAGGACTGGTGGGTTGTGTTTCTCTGGAGGCAGGACTAGTGGGGATGTGTATCCCTGGAGGCAGGACTGGTGGAGTTGTGTATCCCTGGAGGCACGACTGGTGGGGTTGTGTATCCCTGGAGGCAGGACTGGTGGGATTGTGTATCCCTGGAGGCAGGACTGGTGGGGTTGTGTATCCTGGAGGCAGGACTTGTGGGGTTGTGTATCCCTGGAGGTAGGACTGGTGGGGATGTGTATCCCTGGAGGCAGGACTGGTGGGGTTGTGTATCCCTGGAGGCAGGACTGGTGGGGTTGTGTATCCCTGGAGGCAGGACTGGTGGGGTTGTGTATCCCTGGAGGCAGGACTGGTGAGGATGTGTATCCCTAGAGGCAGGACTGGTGGGGTTGTGTATCCCTGGAGGTAGGACTGGTGGGGATGTGTATCCCTGCAGGCAGGACTGGTGGGGTTGTGTATCCCTGGAGGCAGGACTGATGGGGTTGTGTATCCTTGTAGGCAGGACTGGTGGGTTGTGTTTCCCTGGAGGCAGGACTGGTGGGTATGTGTATCCCTGGAGGCAGGACTGGTGAAGTTGTGTATCCATGGAGGCACGACTGGTGGGGTTGTGTATCCCTGGAGGCACGACTGGTGGGGTTGTGTATCCCTGGAGGCAGGACTGGTGGGGTTGTGTATCCTGGAGGCAGGACTGGTGGGGTTGTGTATCCCTGGAGGCAGGACTGGTGGGGATGTGTATCCCTGGAGGCAGGACTGGTGGGGTTGTGTATCCCTGGAGGCCGACTGGTGGGGTTGTGTATCCCTGGAGGCACGACTGGTGGGGTTAGTGTATCCCTGGAGGCAGGACTGGTGGGGTTGTGTATCCCTGGAGGAAGGACTCGTGGGGTTGTGTATCCCTGGAGGCAGGACTGGTGGGGATGTGTATCCCTGGAGGCAGGACTGGTGGGGTTGTGTATCCCTGGAGGCAGGACTGGTGGGGTTGTGTATCCCTGGAGGCAGGACTGGTGGGGTTGTGTATCCCTGGAGGCAGGACTGGTGGGGTTGTGTATCCCTGGAGGCAGGACTGGTGGGGATGTGTATCCCTAGAGGCAGGACTGGTGGGGTTGTGTATCCCTGGAGGTAGGACTGGTGGGGATGTGTATCCCTGGAGGCAGGACTGGTGGGGTTGTGTATCCCTGGAGGCAGGACTGATGGGGTTGTGTATCCCTGTAGGCAGGACTGGTGGGTTGTGTTTCCCTGGAGGCAGGACTGGTGGGGATGTGTATCCCTGGAGGCAGGACTGGTGGAGTTGTGTATCCCTGGAGGCACGACTGGTGGGGTTGTGTATCCCTGGAGGCAGGACTGGTGGGGTTGTGTATCCCTGGAGGCAGGACTGGTGGGGTTGTGTATCCCTGGAGGCAGGACTTTTGGGGTTGTGTATCCCTGTAGGCAGGACTGGTGGGTTGTGTTTCCCTGGAGGCAGGACTGGTGGGGTTCTGTATCCCTGGAGGCAGGACTGGTGGGGATGTGTATCCCTGGAAGCAGGACTGGTGGAGTTGTGTATCCCTGGAGGCACGACTGGTGGGGTTGTGTATCCCTGGAGGCACGACTGGTGGGGTTGTGTATCCCTGGAGGCAGGACTGGTGGGGTTGTGTATCCCCGGAGGCACGACTGGTGGGGTTGTGTATACCTGGAGGCACGACTGGTGGGGTTGTGTATCCCTGGAGGCACGACTGGTGCGGTTGTGTATCCCTGGAGGCACGACTTGTGGGGTTGTGTATCTCTGGAGGCACGACTGGTGGGGTTGTGTATCCCTGGAGGCAGGACTGGTGGGGTTGTGTATCCCTGGAGGTAGGACTGGTGGGGTTGTGTATCCCTGGAAGCAGGACTGGTGAGGTTGTGTATCCCTGGAGGCAGAGTTTCTGCTCCAGTCATGGTGTTCCTGGTTCTATATCCTATATTCGGCTGTTTCTTATTCTCTCCCTCAGTTCTTCCCTCTCCTGTAACGTTGTGTCCTGGTCAAGGTACTCACCATAATATTTCTTGGTCCCCCTTCAACAGTAATTTCCGTTTCTAGATCAGATCTCGTACCGTTTCTGTTGTAAGGGTCAGTATGACTGATCGTATTTTGTCCCTCGGGTGGTTCCCTATCCTCTGAAAATATGTCAGCTCAGCTTCAGCACCTGTGTATTCAATGGTGTCATGAACCTCCCCTTAATCCTGTCTCAATATCTCATTAGTAGACGTCCCTTCAACTTCCAGGTCATTGATCAGTGACTGTGTGTGTGTGAGTGTGTTTTGTTTGTATGTTAGGGTGTGTGTGTGTGTGTGTGTGTGTGTGTTTGTGTTTGTATGTGTGTGTGTGTGTGTTTGTGTTTGTATGTGGGTGTGTGTGTGTGTGTGTTTGTATGTGTGTGTGTGTGTTTGTGTTTGTATGTGTGTGTGTGTGTGTGTGTGTGTTTGTATGTGTGTGTGTGTTTGTGTTTGTATGTGTGTGTGTGTGTGTGTGTGTGTATTTGTGTTTGTATGTGTGTGTGTGTGTGTGTTTGTGTTTGTATGTGTGTGTGTGTGTGTGTTTGTGTTTGTGTTTGTATGTGTGTGTGTGTGTGTTTGTGTTTGTATGTGTGTGTGTGTGTGTTTGTGTTTGTATGTGGGTGTGTGTGTGTTTGTATTTGTGTGTGTGTGTGTTTGTGTTTGTATGTGGGTGTGTGTGTGTGTTTGTATGTGTGTGTGTGTGTTTGTGTTTGTATGTGTGTGTGTGTGTGTGTGTTTGTGTTTGTATGTGTGTGTGTGTGTTTGTGTTTGTATGTGTGTGTGTGTGTGTGTTTGTGTTTGTGTTTGTGTTTGTATGTGTGTGTGTGTGTGTGTGTGTGTTTGTGTTTGTATGTGTGTGTGTGTCTGTGTGTGTGTGTTTGTATGTGTGTGTGTGTGTGTGTGTGTATGTGTGTGTGTGTGTGTGTGTGTGTGTGTGTGTGTGTGTGTGTGTGTGTGTGTGTGTGTGTGTGTGTGTGTGTGTGTGTGAGTGTGTACTCACCTATATGTGGTTTCTGAGGTCGAGTCTCAGCACTTATTCCCTGGTCACTACTGGATTCACTCTCCTAGCCTCTAGAGCCTTATCCTCCCTTATCCTGCTTCTTCCACTACTCTAAGGCTTCCAGAGCCTTATCCTCCCTTATCCTGCTTCTTCCACTACTTTAAGGCTTCCAGAGCCTTATCCTCCCTTATCCTGCTTCTTCCACTACTCTAAGACTGAAGAAATACAAATAAGACATACAAATATACAATGTCTTAAGACATCCACCAGAGACAAACTACCTTTCATCAGTCTGATCACTCTACCTTCCTCATCACCTCGGACTGTTCAGTCTGATCTCTCTACCTTCCTCATCACCTCGGACTGTTCAGTCTGATCACTCTACCTTCCTCATCACCTCGGACTGTTCAGTCTGATCACTCTACCTTCCTCATCACCTCGGACTGTTCAGTCTGATCTCTACCTTCCTCATCACCTCGGACTGTTCAGTCTGATCACTCTTCTTTCCTCAAATTTCCTCGGATATTAGTCTGATTTATACATTCAATGTTACTGAAATATATAATTACATCTATCCAAAATTACATATGTGGAGAAATATAATATTCACAGGATAATGATTTATAATCACTTATCATTAAAATATGTGAGTTTTGTTGAATGTTTTTAAAAATGTGATAAATGAAGGTGATATACTATTAGGCAGTATAATCAATATTAAATATGGTGGTAAGAAATCAGTATTTAGCACAGGATAATGTCATTGTAAACATCACTCGTATCATTATAAGAATATGACCGAGGCTCCCCAAGCTTCTTTGTCCTGAATTTTTTTTTTATTTAAAAACATTGTGAACAGCATACATAGTATTACAAATATATGATCCATCAATATTAAATACCACAAAGAAACGTACACATCCTACCCACACAGTAGGACGACAGCCGTCCAAAACTAATATGTTATTACAGAGGTCTTAACATAATTTATCACATATGGAAAAGGGCAATAAACAAGGCCAAACGTCGCATGGCCGATCGCAACATAACAACCACATGTGCACAAAGTGTGAAGAATGGAATTAAAATACATATACAAGCAGTTTTAGAGCATATCCTATAAACAAGCATCAAATATGGACCAGTGCTCAACCTAAACGTTCCTGAACGTCTACAGTAATACAACAGACTCTCAACATCTAATAAAAACACACGATCATGTCATAGGAGAACACATAGCAAACATCAAAATATTACCATCGCCTATCGGCGACCTGCACTGACGTTCATACAACCCCAACTACGTCAAACAAGACGTAGGCACAACGTAACGTACATATACCAAGTGTGACTGCTATAGGGCAACCCATGCCCTACCCCTACAGGAAATATCCACACACAAAGGACATGACCCCTTCCCCCTGCTGCACTTGGCCAAGATACCAGCAGGTCACAGCAGATGGATCACACACACCAATCACTTTCATCATCATTCACTCCATCACTGTCTTGCCAGAGGGGTGCTTTACAGTACAGTTATAAAACTGCAACATTAACACCCCTCCTTCAGAGTGCCGGCACTGTACTTCCCATCTCCAGGACTCAAGTCCGGCCTGCCGGTTTCCCTGAATCCCTTCATAAATGTTACCTTGCTCACACTCCAACAGCACGTCAAGTATTAAAAGCCATTTGTCTCCATTCACTCCTATCAAATACGCTATCGCATGCTTGCAGGAAGTCCATGCCCCTCGCACACAAAACCTCCTTTACCCCCTCCTTCCAACCTTTCCTAGGCCGACCCCTACCCCGCCTTCCTTCCACTACAGATTTATACACTCTCGAAGTCATTCTGTTTCGTTCCTTTCTCTCTACATGTCCAAACCACCTCAACAACCCCTCCTCAGCTCTCTGGATAATCGTTTTGGTAATCCCACACCTCCTCATAATTTCCAAACTCCGAATTCTCTGCATTATATTCACACCACACATTGACCTCAGACATGACATCTCCACTGCCTCCAGCCTTCTCCTCGTTGCAACATTCACCACCCATGCTTCACACCCATATAAGAGTGTTGGTATAACTATACTCTAATACATTCCCCTCTTTACTTCGATGGACAAAGTTCTTTGTCTCCACAGACTCTGAAGTGCTCCACTCACCCTTTTCCCCTCATCAATTCTATGATTCACCTCATCTTTCATAGACCCATCTGCTGACATGTCCACAGCTAAATATCTGAACACATTCACCTCCTCCATACTCTCCCCCTCGAGTATAAGTACCAGTGTTGTAAAGTAACCAAGTAAAATTACTTAAGTAACTTTTTTCGGTATTTACTTTTTAAAAAATACTGAAATTGCTTACTACTTTTACTTTTACTTAAGTACTGAAGTTTGTTATAACTTTTACTTCACTACAATCTGATAATGATAAGTTACTCGTTACATCATCAATAATTTTTAAAAAGTAAACACCGAGAAAAGTTACTTAAGTAGAGTAGTGAGGTAGTGTTACTTGGTTACTTTTCAACACTGGGAAAAGTACTGTACTTATAAACTGTCTTAACTTGCAATACCCACCAAAATTAAGAAAATATAAAAAAAGCTATAGTGGTATTTTAATAAGCACTTATAACTCATAAATACCTTATAAGATAATCCTCCAGCTGCTCATGGCTGGCACATGACACACAGGAAGTAAAAAATATTGGCGTTCTTCGTATCCCTTGACGTGAGGACAAAATAGTCATCCAGGTGGGGCCACGGGTTCTGCGACTCCTGGCCCTCAGCCTGAGCGGCCTCGGCTTCAACCACAGCTGCTGCTGACTCCTCAACAACGCCCTCAGGCGGGACAGAAACGTCTTCCGTGTTCATAACGATAAGTGACAACGCACCCCGGTGATCGCTGACACTGTAAGACTATAACAATGCTGCTGCTGCTGCTGCGTTGACAAGTCACGTTTACATGTGACTGACTGTTGGAGGAACGCCCACAACAGACAGAAACAAACACGTGCGCCGTTGAAAAGGCATTGCTTTCCCACTACAAACAATGTATGAATTTTTTTAGCAGAACTTTATTTAGTGGAAGCTAATTGGTCCGCTAACGGTTTCCGAAGTTAGCAGAAACACTAATCCGATAAACAAACGCTAGTTCCGCTATTAGCGGTTAGCGGATTAGCGGAACTGTGCCCACCACTGCTATCATGTCAATATGGAACAAGATCTATAAGGAATATGTCCAGCATCTTGTTGAATCCATGACATGAAGAATTCAGGTTATTCTGGGGACAAAGGGAGGCTACCTAGTGCCAGAAGAAGCTACTGTGTGTAACTCATGAATCATATTTTAAGTAATAAAGATATAATTAGCTATTAAGGTATTATAATTTCTATATAAATTCACTTGTCCTTCAACATAATGGAGAAAGGGGCGTGGCTAAATTTTACAAAATTACAAGAGCACTTCACAGGACGAGGCGTCGAGGAGAGGAAGTCACTGGCATGACAACACCAGAAGCTTCTATAAATATTAGTTCACATATATCACTCAATCATAATGTGTTATTTATGAGGAAAGTCTTGAACAATGAGTCATTTAAGCAGAACAAACTTAGAAGACATTGAGAAGGAAAGCACAGTGCACTTGTGAACAGAGAGAGGAGCTTCTTTGAGTGGAAAGAACAAGAACTGAAACGACAAGAACTGAATGTTTCTACCAACACAGGTGTTTACGCTGTGCGGCAAGCATCACTTACTTCATATCTAGTAGCTTGGAGGCTTGCCAGAGTAAAGAATCTACACACCAAACCACATACCACGGGTGGGGTTCGAACCCGCGGTCAGAGAGTCTCAAAACTCTGGTGAGGAACTGGTAAAACCAGCAGCCCTCGAGAATGTGTGGACACTTGGTGAAGTTACGAAGATAATTGAACTGACACGACACCTTTGTCTCATGACACAATTAGTCAACGAAATAAGAACATGTCGTGTAATGTACAAGACCAGGTGATTGCGTCCAGGATAATATATGGACAGTTTAGTCTCCAACTGGACGAGTCTACAGAAGTTAGTGATGACGGTCACGTACGATATCAAGGTTCCAACTGGACGAGTCTACAGAAGTTAGTGATGACGGTCACGTACGATATCAAGGTTCCAACTGGACGAGTCTACAGAAGTTAGTGATGACGGTCACGTACGATATCAAGGTTCAGAGGAAATAGAAGCGGATTTTTTTTTATTCTACTGGCCATTACACACCACCACAACTGGAGAAGATATTTTCAAGATTGTGGATTCATTCTTAGTGTGTGTTGTAATGGTGCACTAGCAATATTATCAGCACGTCAGAATTTCACTGCAAGAGTGAAATTAAAATTCTCATGTGCTGATCGTTCACTGTCTCTTTCACCACGAAAATCTTTCTTCTCAGAGGTTGTCAGGAGAAGTGCAGAATGTGTTCCAGGATCGTTACTCAGATGTGTCTCTGAGGTTTGGCTGGAAACATGTGTCTCTGAGGTGACTGTCACCAGGAAAGGCGCTCCAACCATTCCTTATAAGGAGGAATGGGACAGATATTTTTCGTTGAAAAGAATCATCCATTGGACCCAAAAATTCTCATATTCAAAATGGATGATGCAAGTGACTTATATTGGGAGTGTTTATTTACACCCGTTGTCTATGTTCACCCATCAGTAAATGGGTACCTGGGTGTTGGTGGACTGGTGTGGGTCGCATCCTGGGACACTGACCTAATTTGCGGGAAATGCTCAGCATAACAAGCGGCTTTCTATATAGTTGTATGTCATTGATGTCAGCTATGGTCTGTATACCTTGTACATGTACTTGTAGTAAATAAAGATTATTATTATTATTATTATTATTATTATTATTATTATTATTATTATTATTATTTTTTTTTTTTTTTTTATTATTATTATTATTATTATTATTATTATTATTATTATTATTATTATTATTATTATTATTATTATTATGTTTTTGCTGAGATCAACACCTTGAACAATGCAAGGCAAGGTCACCATCAGACGTAGGTTCAGCTGTCAGAGAAACTAACAACATTCAAATTGAAATTAAAAGGTTTGTGTTTGAAAATTAATGCTGGAAAGACTTCATCATTTCCATCATGGAGTGACCTACTGGAGGACCACACATTTTCACTGGTCCAGGTCCAAAGCATCATTGTGAAATATATTTCCAAGTTGATCATAGAGTTTGATCAATATATTCTCGAGAATGTTATGAATTACACCTGGGTAAGAAAATATGGTCAGGAAACACCTGACCATATTTTCAACATAAGTAAACTACAGGAGCAAATTATTGAGGTACAGAATAGCAAAATATTTTATTACGATTGAGTTTATTCTGGATCAAAGTTTACAAAGGAAAGCAGGTTCTTGGAGGTGACGCCCTGAAAATGGTATTTCTCTTAGTTACAGATATCCTGTGTGAGGCAGAATTATCATCACTCACGCTCACAAAGACAGTACAGAAACCGTATACCACCAGATCATGTCACAAGATACAGCCTCTCATCTACATCACTCAGAGGAGCTCATCCAAGCCATGCAGTGCCAGGGATCTCAGTAATTACTGGCGACTCTGAGTCTCCCTAAAGAATATGTTTTATATTCCTTGCGAATATTCATTATGATTTCTGTGTATTAGTCACTTTTACAAAATATTGCCATTTACCTTTTGTTTTTGTCATTTTTTGGGGGGCCGAGATCATTTTTTTCAGTCATGTTGCAAATTATAGTTATGAACACATGGGTCGCCATATAGATTCTCGACAGGATTTTGGGTCACTTCTAAAAAAAAGTTAAGAAGCAATGATGCTGGTCATACCATACACTGCACTCACCAACACTACACTAGTACTGCTAGAGGCTGGTCATACCATACACTGCACTCACCAACACTACACTAGTACTGCTAGAGTCTTGTCATACCATACACTGCACTCACCAACACTACACTAGTACTGCTAGAGGCTGGTCATACCATACACTGCACTCACCAACACTACACTAGTACTGCTAGAGGCTGGTCATACCATACACTGCACTCAACACTACACTAGTGCTGCTAGAGGCTGGTCATACCATACACTGCACTCACCAACACTACACTAGTACTGCTAGAGGCTGGTCATACCATACACTGCACTCACCAACACTACACTAGTACTGCTAGAGGCTGGTCATACCATACACTGCACTCACCAACACTACACTACTACTGCTAGAGGCTGGTCATACCATACACTGCACTCACCAACACTACACTAGTACTGCTAGAGTCTTGTCATACCATACACTGCACTCACCAACACTACACTAGTGCTGCTAGAGGCTGGTCATACCATACACTGCACTCACCAACACTACACTAGTACTGCTAGAGTCTTGTCATACCATACACTGCTCTCACCAACACTACACTAGTGCTGCTAGAGGCTGGTCATACCATACACTGCTCTCACCAACACTACACTAGTGCTGCTAGAGGATGGTCATACCATACACTGCTCTCACCAACACTACACTAGTGCTGCTAGAGGATGGTCATACCATACACTGCACTCACCAACACTACACTAGTGCTGCTAGAGGATGGTCATACCATACACTGCTCTCACCAACACTACACTAGTGCTGCTAGAGGCTGGTCATACCATACACTGCACTCACCAACACTACACTAGTGCTGCTAGAGGCTGGTCATACCATACACTGCACTCACCAACACTACACTAGTGCTGCTAGAGGCTGGTCATACCATACACTGCTCTCACCAACACTACACTAGTACTGCTAGAGGCTGGTCATACCATACACTGCACTCACCAACACTACACTAGTGCTGCTAGAGGCTGGTCATACCATACACTGCACTCACCAACACTACACTAGTGCTGCTAGAGGATGGTCATACCATACACTGCTCTCACCAACACTACACTAGTGCTGCTAGAGGCTGGTCATACCATACACTGCACTCACCAACACTACACTAGTGCTGCTAGAGGCTGGTCATACCATACACTGCTCTCACCAACACTACACTAGTACTGCTAGAGGCTGGTCATACCATACACTGCACTCACCAACACTACACTAGTGCTGCTAGAGGCTGGTCATACCATACACTGCTCTCACCAACACTACACTAGTGCTGCTAGAGGCTGGTCATACCATACACTGCACTCACCAACACTACACTAGTGCTGCTAGAGGCTGGTCATACCATACACTGCTCTCACCAACACTACACTAGTGCTGCTAGAGGCTGGTCATACCATACACTGCACTCACCAACACTACACTAGTGCTGCTAGAGGATGGTCATACCATACACTGCTCTCACCAACACTACACTAGTGCTGCTAGAGGCTGGTCATACCATACCTGCACTCACCAACACTACACTAGTGCTGCAAGAGGATGGTCGCTACCATGCACTGCTCTCACCAACACTACACTAGTGCTGCTAGGGATGGTCATACCACCTGCACTCACCAACACTACACTAGTACTGCTAAGGCTGGTCATCACCATCACTGTCTCACCAACACTACACTAGTGCTGCTAGAGGCTGTCATACCATACACTGCACTCACCAACACTACCTAGTACTGCTAGAGGCTGGTCATACCATACACTGCTCTCACAACACTACACTAGTGCTGCTAGAGGCTGGTCATACCATCACTGCTCTCACAACTACACTAGTGCTGCTAGAGGCTGGTCATACCATACACTGCTCTACCAACACTACACTAGTGCTGCTAGAGCTGGTCATACCATACACTGCACTCACCAACACTACACTAGTGCTGCTAGAGGCTGGTCATACCATACACTGCACTCACCAACACTACACTAGTACTGCTAGAGGCTGGTCATACCATACACTGCACTCACCAACACTACACTAGTGCTGCTAGAGGCTGGTCATACCATACACTGCACTCACCAACACTACACTAGTACTGCTAGAGTCTTGTCATACCATACACTGCACTCACCAACACTACACTAGTGCTGCTAGAGGCTGGTCATACCATACACTGCACTCACCAACACTACACTAGTGCTGCTAGAGGATGGTCATACCATACACTGCTCTCACCAACACTACACTAGTACTGCTAGAGTCTTGTCATACCATACACTGCCTCACCAACACTACACTAGTGCTGCTAGAGGCTGGTCATACCATACACTGCACTCACCAACACTACACTAGTACTGCTAGAGTCTTGTCATACCATACACTGCACTCACCAACACTACACTAGTGCTGCTAGAGGCTGGTCATACCATACACTGCTCTCACCAACACTACACTAGTGCTGCTAGAGGCTGGTCATACCATACACTGCACTCACCAACACTACACTAGTGCTGCTAGAGGATGGTCATACCATACACTGCTCTCACCAACACTACACTAGTACTGCTAGAGTCTTGTCATACCATACACTGCTCTCACCAACACTACACTAGTGCTGCTAGAGGCTGGTCATACCATACACTGCACTGACCAACACTACACTAGTACTGCTAGAGTCTTGTCATACCATACACTGCTCTCACCAACACTACACTAGTGCTGCTAGAGGCTGGTCATACCATACACTGCTCTCACCAACACTACACTAGTGCTGCTAGAGGCTGGTCATACCATACACTGCTCTCACCAACACTACACTAGTGCTGCTAGAGGATGGTCATACCATACACTGCTCTCACCAACACTACACTAGTGCTGCTAGAGGCTGGTCATACCATACACTGCACTCACCAACACTACACTAGTGCTGCTAGAGGATGGTCATACCATACACTGCTCTCACCAACACTACACTAGTGCTGCTAGAGGCTGGTCATACCATACACTGCTCTCACCAACACTACACTAGTGCTGCTAGAGGCTGGTCATACCATACACTGCTCTCACCAACACTACACTAACTTGCTCACAATTTAATTATTTCCTCTCCCAGTGTGTTTATCTGTAACATAAATATTTTCCCTTATAGCTTACTAACTCATGTACATTACACTTCTCTACATAATCTGACTCCCTCGTCGCGGTATATTTATATAATCCGGTAATTTTATACTGTAGCGACCGGTTGTAGGAACATCCCGGGAGACAAGGGAGGATCATGAAGGAGCAAGACAGCGACCAGTTGTAGGAACATCCCGGGAGACAAGGGAGGATCATGAAGGAGCAAGACAGCGACCAGTTGTAGGAACATCCTGGGACACAAGGGAGGATCATGAAGGAGAAAGACAGCGACCAGTTGTAGGAACATCCCGGGACACAAGGGAGGATCATGAAGGTGCAAGACAGCGACCAGTTGTAGGAACATCCTGGGAGACAAGTGAGGATCATGAAGGAGCAAGACAGCGACCAGTTGTAGGAACATCCCGGGACACAAGGGAGGATCATGAAGGAGCAAGACAGCGACCAGTTGTAGGAACATCCCAGGACACAAGGGAGGATCATGAAGGAGAAAGACAGCGACCAGTTGTAGGAACATCCCGGGACACAAGCGAGGATCATGAAGGAGAAAGACAGCGACCAGTTGTAGGAACATCCCGGGACACTAGCGAGGATCATGAAGGAGCAAGACAGCGACCAGTTGTAGGAACATCCCAGGACACAAGGGAGGATCATGAAGGAGCAAGACAGCGACCAGTTGTAGGAACATCCCGGGACACAAGGGAGGATCATGAAGGAGAAAGACAGCGACCAGTTGTAGGAACATCCCGGGACACAAGGGAGGATCATGAAGGAGAAAGACAGCGACCAGTTGTAGGAACATCCCGGGACACAAGGGAGGATCATGAAGGAGAAAGACAGCGACCAGTTGTAGGAACATCCTGGGAGACAAGTGAGGATCATGAAGGAGCAAGACAGCGACCAGTTGTAGGAACATCCCGGGACACAAGGGAGGATCATGAAGGAGAAAGACAGCGACCAGTTGTAGGAACATCCCGGGACACAAGCGAGGATCATGAAAGACAAGACAGCGACCAGTTGTAGGAACATCCCGGGACACAAGCGAGGATCATGAAGGAGCAAGACAGCGACCAGTTGTAGGAACATCCCGGGACACAAGCGAGGATCATGAAGGAGCAAGACAGCGACCAGTTGTAGGAACATCCCGGGACACAAGCGAGGATCATGAAGGAGAAAGACAGCGACCAGTTGTAGGAACATCCCGGGACACTACCGAGGATCATGAAGGAGCAAGACAGCGACCAGTTGTAGGAACAACCTGGGACACTACCGAGGATCATGAAGGAGCAAGACAGCGACCAGTTGTAGGAACAACCTGGGACACTACCGAGGATCATGAAGGAGCAAGACAGCGACCAGTTGTAGGAACAACCTGGGACACTACCGAGGATCATGAAGGAGCAAGACAGCGACCAGTTGTAGGAACTTCTAATTCCTTTTCTTTTCAAGGTAAATATTATTCTCAAACCTTTGGTGTCGCTATGGGTTCTCCTCTATCTCCTGTTCTTGCTAATCTTTACATGGAATACTTCGAGACTGTTCTTCTTCCCACTTTTGACGTTCGTCCTTCACTCTGGCTCCGCTATGTAGATGACCTCTTTGCTCTTTGGCCTCATGACTCAAGTCTCTTCCAACCATTTCTTGATGCTCTTAATAATCTTGCCCCTTCCATTAAGTTTAAAGCTGATTGGGAATCTAATTCCTTGCTTCCTTTCCTTGATGTTCATGTCCACCGCTCAGATACAGATTTTGCCTTTTCCGTGTACCGCAAGCCTATGCACAGTGGCATGTACATTCACTACTTTTCTTATCATGCTTCCTCTGTCAAGAAAAGTGTTCTTATCTCCCTCTTTCTCCGTGCTCTCCGCATGTGTGATCCTCAGTTCCCTGAAGCAGAAATTTCCACTCTTCATAATTCATTTTCCCGTCTTGGCTACCCTTCCCATTTCATTGACTCTGCTTTCTATCGTGCCAAACGGACTTTCTTCTCTCCTAAACCCTCTACTCCTGGGAACTCTCCTGTCCTCTGCCTTCCTTACATCTCTGGTCTCTCTAATCTCAACCTGATTCCTTCTATCTCTTCCCCCTTCTCCTCTTTCTTCTTTCTCCTCTGGGTTTTCTGTCTTTACTTTTGTCTTGTATTTGTCCTTTTTTATTTTATTTTCATTTTTTCCTCTGTGTTGTTGTCCTTATCCTATGTGGGCCGCCAGATTCATTGCAGTGCTCCTTTCCTAGAATATGACTGACTCCACTACTACTACTTCCACTACCACTAATACTTCCACTATTACCCCTCCACCACTTTCTTATGCCCTTCCCTGTCTGCCTGCCTATATATACCCCCTTCCACCTGTCCTTTGTGTTAGGAACGTCGTCGTAAGCTCCTCTCTTCTATGTTCGGGTTGTGTGTGTAATGATCCAGGGACACTAGCGAGGTTCATGAAGGTGCAAGACAGCGACCAGTTGTAGGAACATCCCGGGACACAAGCGAGGTTCATGAAGGTGCAAGACAGCGACCAGTTGTACGATCATCCCGGGACACAAGCGAGGATCATAAAGGAGCAAGACAGCGACCAGTTGTAGGAACATCCCGGGACACTAGCGAGGATCATGAAGGAGCAAGACAGCGACCAGTTGTACGATCATCCCGGGACACTAGCGAGGATCATGAAGGAGCAAGACAGCGACCAGTTGTACGATCATCCCGGGACACTAGCGAGGATCATGAAGGTGCAAGACAGCGACCAGTTGTAGGAACATCCCGGGACACTAGCGAGGATTGAGAAGAAGCAAGACAGCGACCAGTGGTAGGAACATCCCGGGACACAAGGGAGGATCATGAAGGAGCAAGACAGCGACCAGTTGTAGGAACATCCCGTGACACAAGCGAGGATCATGAAGGAGCAAGACAGTGACCAGTTGTAGGAACATCCCGGGACACAAGGGAGGATCATGAACGAGTAAGACAGCGACCAGTTGTAGGAACATCCCGTGACACAAGCGAGGATCATGAAGGAGCAAGACAGCGACTAGTTGTAGGAACATCCCGGGACACAAGGGAGGATCATGAAGGAGCAAGACAGCGACCAGTTGTAGGAACATCCCGGGACACAAGGGAGGATCATGAAGGAGCAAGACAGCGACCAGTTGTAGGAACATCCCGGGACACAAGGGAGGATCATGAAGGTGCAAGACAGCGACCAGTTGTAGGAACATCCCGGGACACAAGGGAGGATCATGAACGAGTAAGACAGCGACCAGTTGTAGGAACATCCCGTGACACAAGCGAGGATCATGAAGGAGCAAGACAGCGACTAGTTGTAGGAACATCCCGTGACACAAGCGAGGATCATGAAGGAGCAAGACAGCGACCAGTTGTAGGAACATCCCGGGACACAAGGGAGGATCATGAAGGTGCAAGACAGCGACCAGTTGTAGGAACATCCCGGGACACAAGGGAGGATCATGAACGAGTAAGACAGCGACCAGTTGTAGGAACATCCCGTGACACAAGCGAGGATCATGAAGGAGCAAGACAGCGACTAGTTGTAGGAACATCCCGTGACACAAGCGAGGATCATGAAGGAGCAAGACAGCGACCAGTTGTAGGAACATCCCGGGACACAAGGGAGGATCATGAAGGTGCAAGACAGCGACCAGTTGTAGGAACATCCCGGGACACAAGGGAGGATCATGAAGGAGCAAGACAGCGACCAGTTGTAGGAACATCCCGGGACACAAGGGAGGATCATGAAGGAGCAAGACAGCGACCAGTTGTAGGAACATCCCGGGACACAAGGGAGGATCATGAAGGAGAAAGACAGCGACCAGTTGTAGGAACATCCCGGGACACAAGGGAGGATCATGAAGGTGCAAGACAGCGACCAGTTGTGGGAACATCCCGGGACACTAGCGAGGATCATGAAGGAGTAAGACAGCGACCAGTTGTAGGAACATCCCGGACACAAGCGAGGATCATGAAGGAGCAAGACAGCGACCAGTTGTGGGAACATCCCGGGACACTAGCGAGGATCATGAAGGAGCAAGACAGCGACCAGTTGTAGGAACATCCCGGGACACTACCGAGGATCATGAAGGAGCAAGACAGCGACCAGTTGTAGGAACATCCCGGGACACAAGCGAGGATCATGAAGGAGCAAGACAGCGACCAGTTGTAGGAACATCCCGGGACACAAGGGAGGATCATGAAGGAGCAAGACAGCGACCAGTTGTAGGAACATCCCGGGACACAAGCGAGGATCATGAAGGAACAAGACAGCGACCAGTTGTAGGAACATCCCGGGACACAAGCGAGGATCATGAAGGAGCAAGACAGCGACCAGTTGTAGGAAAATCCCGGGACACAAGGGAAGATCATGAAGGTGCAAGACAGCGACCAGTTGTAGGAACATCCCGGGACACAAGCGAGGATCATGAAGGAGCAAGACAGCGACCAGTTGTAGGAACATCCCGGGACACAAGCGAGGATCATGAAGGAGCAAGACAGCGACCAGTTGTGGGAACATCCCGGGACACAAGCGAGGATCATGAAGGAGCAAGACAGCGACCAGTTGTAGGAACATTCCGGGACACAAGCGAGGATCATGAAGGAGCAAGACAGCGACCAGTTGTAGGAACATCCCGGGACACAAGGGAAGATCATGAAGGTGCAAGACAGCGACCAGTTGTAGGAACATCCCGGGACACAAGGGAGGATCATGAAGGAGCAAGACCCAAGGTAAATTATACTGGTTTTCGTTCTTTAAATACCGAAAATACCTGTTGTTTCTTCACATTCTCTCTTTTTGGAAATTTATAGCTCACTCGGCGACCAATTCTTTTTGATTAGTGTGGTGTGTTCGGGTTCATCTTAACGATCCATTTACCTGTTGTGTTAAGCAAGGTGTGCTGTTCTGTTTCCTACTCTGTTCTGAGTATCCATTAATAATCACACACACACTCATGACGCAGAGAAAGTGACCCAGTAGCGGCTAGTGAAGAGGCGGGGCCAGGAGCTATGACTCGACCCCTGCAACCACAACTAGGTGAGTACACATGCATGCGAAAGAGGCTACGACGAGAGTCAAGGACGGAGTCAGCAGAGGACAACCAGAACAGAGCAATAAGCACAAGCACACACAGAACCACCCTCAGAACCCCACAGCCAAACATGCTATCTCTACACAACCCACAATCCACACCTACAACCCCCATCCCACACTATGCCGTAGAATTCCACAGCACACTGCCAGGTCCCCCACCCCCACAGACCCCCCAGAACACAGCGTTGGAGGTACCATACTGAAGGTATGGTACCTCCATACGTTGGTGTACCATACTGAAGGTATGGTACACCAACACTGATGGAATAACATATAAGTGGGAGGGGTGGCATGGAAGAATCAAAGAGGCATCACCAGACATAATAACTCTCACAGAAACCAAACTCACAAGATATAAGGTCCTGAGGAAAGCCAGAGGGAACAGAGGGGATGGAGGAGTGGCTCTGCTCATCATTGCAGTGATGTATAACCCACCACAGAAAAGCAGGAAGCCAAGGCAAGAGTATAAAGAGAGTAACAGAGCGGTGGTTGACACACTGACCGAAGTGACCAGAAGGGCTCATACGAACTGGGCAAAGCTACTGATTGTGGGTGACTTCAACCACAAGGAAATTGACTGGAAGAATCTGGAAGCACATGGGGGCCAAGAAACGTGGAGGTCTAAGATGATGGAGGTGGTACTGGAAAACTTCATGTACCAACACGTAAGGGATACTACCAGAGAGAGAGGAGACGATGAACCAGAAAGACTGGACCTAGTATTCACTTTGAGCAGTGCAGACATTGAGGACATCACATTTAAAATCCACTCGGGGCCAGTGACCACGTGGTTCTGAGCTTCAAATAAATAGTAGACTTATAAGTGGAGAGGGAAGCAGGAAGGGCAGGACGAACGAAGCCAAACTACAAGAGAGGGGACTACACAGGCATGAAGAATTCCTGCACGTGGCTCAGTGGGACAGAGAACTGCCAGGGAAGTCAGTAAATGAGATGATGGAATATGTGACAACAAAATGCAAGGAAGCTGAGGAGAGGTTTGTACCCAAGGGTAACAGGAATTAACGAAAAAGCCAGGATGAGCCCGTGGTTCACCCAAAGGTGCAGGGAGGCCAAAACCAAGTGTGCCAGGGAATGGAAGAGATACAGAAGGCAAAGGACCCAGGAGAATAAGGACAGCAGTCGTAAAGCCAGAAATGAATATGCACAGGTAAGAAGGGAGGCCCAAAGACAATTCGAGAATGACATAGCAGCGAAAGCCAATTCTGACCCAAAGCTGTTGTAGAGCCACATCAGGAGGAGAACAACAGTCAAGAACCAGGTGATCAGGCTGAGGAAGGAAGGAGGAGAGGTCACAAGAAATGACCTGAAGTGTGTGAGGAGCTCAACATGAGAAAGACGTAGAGGTGGGGTACACCATCAAGTGTTTGACACAATACATACAACTGAGGAGGAAGTGAAGAGGCTGTTAAGCGAGCAAGATAACTCAAAGGCGATGGGGCCGGATAACATTTCTCCATGGGTCCTGAGAGAGGGAGCAGAGGCTCTATGTGTACCACTAACAACAATCTTCAACACATCTATCGAAACAGGGCGACTACCTAAGATATGGAAGACAGCAAATGTGGTCCCAGATTTTAAAAAAAGAGATAGACACGAAGCACTAAACTACAGACCAGTGTCACTGACATGTATAGTATGCAAAGTCATGGAGAAGATTATCAGGAGAAGAGTGGTGGAACACCTAGAAAGGAATGAGTTCATAAACGGCAGGGTGACAGCAGTAAGACAAGAGAGAGAGGGGTGGGTGGATTGCATTTTCTTGGACTGTAAGAAGGCGTTTGACACAGTTCCACACATGAGATTAGTGCAAATGCTGGAAAACCAGGCAGGAATAACAGGGAAGGCACTGCAATGTACCAGGGAATACCTGTCAGGAAGACAATAGCGAGTCATGATACGTGGCGAGGTGTAAGAGTGGGCGCCTGTAACGAGCGGGGTGCTACAGGGATCAAACCTAGGACCGGTGCTGTTTCTGGTATTTGTGAACGACATGACGGAAGGAATAGACTCCGAAGTGTCCCTGTTTGCAGATGATGTGAAGTTGATGAGAGGAATTCAATCAGACGAGGACCAGACAGAACTACAGAGGGATCTGGACAGTCTGCAGGCCTGGTCTAGCAACTGGATCCTGGAATTCAACCCCTTCAAGTGCAAAGTCATGAAGATTGGGGAAGGGCAAAGAAGACCACAGACGGAGTACAGTCTAGGGGGCCAGAGCTTACAAACCTCACTCAAGGAAAAGAATCTTGGGGTGAGTATAACACCAGGCACATCTCCTGAGGCGCACATCAACCAAATAACTGCTGCAGCATACGGACGCCTGGCAAACCTAAGAACAGCATTCCGACATCTTAATAAGGAATCGTTCAGGACCCTGTACCCTATGTACGTTAGGCCAATACTGGAGTATGCAGCGCATACTCCAGTAAGAGAAAGTGCAAAGGTTTGCAACAAGACTAGCCGGAGCTAAGGGGTATGTCCTACGAGGAGAGGTTACGGGAAATCGACCTGACGACACTGGAGACAGGAGAGATAGAGGAGATATAAAACACATAAAAAATAAAAAAGGGGAATCTACAAGGTGGACAGGACAGAATGTTCCAGAGGTGGGACACAGCAACAAGGTGCCCAATTGGAGTTGAAGAATCAGATAAACGACAGGGATGTTAGGAAGTATTTCTTCAGTCACAGAGTTGTCAGGAAATGGAATAGTCTGGGAAGTGATGTACTTGAGGCAGGATCTATACATAGCTTTAAGGACAGGTATGATAAAGCTCATAGAGCAGGAGGAGCCCCTAGTAGCGGCCAGTAAAGGGGGAGGGGCCAGGAGCTGTGAATCGCCCCTGAAACCAAACGGGGAGTACACACACACACACACACACTCTCACACACACACACACACACCACAGACACACACACATAGGACTAAAAACACTGGGGGAAAAGAAGGGTCAGAGGAGACATGATAACGACATACAAAATACTGGGGGAAATGGGCAAGGTAGACAGTGACAGGATTTTCCCAGAGGGGGAACACAGAAACAAGGACACAACTGGAAGCTAAAGACTCAGATGAGTAAAAGGGGATTTGGAAGAATTTCTTCAGCCACAGAGTAGTCAGGAAGTGGAATAGTCTAGAAAAGATATAGTGGAGGCGGGAACCATACATATTTTTAAGACGAGGTATGATAAAGCTCATGGAGCGGGGAGAGCAGAGCCCCAGTAGCGGACAGCAAAGGGCGGGGCCAGGAGCTGAGTCTCGCCCCTGCCCACAATTAGGTGAGTAAAATTGGGGCATACAGTTTCCTTGCTTCCGCACGAGGGGCCGGGTTCCCCCCCCGGTGGGCAGAAACATTTCGAAGTGTTTCTAACACATAAAACACATATATACAACAGGCCTAGTGTCTAATTGACATGTGCCTAGGGACAAAAGGGAACACACACCCCTATGACTCCCCCCTGCAACCACAACTAGGTGAGCAGAACTAGGTGAGTACACTCACACACACACACCACCCCCACACCCAAAAGGACGCCTTTGGTCAGTCAACTTGTGGTTTCTGTGCAAATAAGTTTTTTTGGACACCCAGGGTACTGCAGGGGTTATAAAAAATTGGTAGTGAACAACCCTTGAAGTGATTTACGAGTTGCCCTGAGCCACATAAGTGGGGGGAAAAGCCATAATTTTAAAAGTGATCTAGAAATAAATATTTGGAGGCGGATCAGTGGGCCTAGTTGCCCCGGGCGACTTTCCACGTGTCCCCCCAGATAATAAAGTGAAATTAATATGTGACAAGCGAAAAAATTAAGAATAGGTTATATTATATATGACAAAAAACGAAAGTGATATACGCCAGAACACCCTCAAAAGTTGGACACCCACAGGATACTAACTACCATTTTGATACGGGCCGTAACAACCACCAACATCATTTTTCCCCCGGAAGAATAATCTCCGAGCAGGCCCCCGGAGATCCGTCGAAGAATAGCGACAAGAATGTTGTTTCTTCCACTGTAAGTACTCTTATTGTCTTAGCAACCGTCGGGCCCAGTAGGTATTGGGAGAATGGGTTTACGGTGGGAATGATAATGAGGGATCAAGTGAACAGCAATGGCACGGTTAAAGGGTAGTGATATTAAGTTGTACCCTTCCTCCTTCTCCCCAATCAGTCAGACATTAACCCACAGTCCACAAAAATTTAACAATACCGTAACCATTGGTTACTCATTCTTAATAAACTGGTCAAGGATAGATGTGGATTTGAGTTTTGACTAGTATCACCAAATTAAACGAAAAGTGTGGTTTGAAGTTGTACAAGGCCTTCCCTCAATACTCGCCTGCCTCCTCCTCCCTTCCTCTTTTTAGAACTAGCCATTCCCCTATTTACCTATGGTCTGAGGCGGACTTTCCCGCCCACATACTTGCCTGAGTGCCCCCGAGTTCTGCTGCAGCACTCCCCATTTCTCACCCACCATTTGAATGTCTCCTGTGTGCATACGTGCCTGCATAAGTGTGCTAGAAGTTCTCAAGTTTGGAGTGAGTAATATTTACAAGTATTGCAGTGGTTGGTAACTTTGAGAAGTTGCTCAGTTTAGTGACCTTGGGGGGGCACTGTATCACCTGCTTGGGGACTTCACCCATATTGACTATGTGAAGAGAGTAAATGCGCCCGTTACCCCTGCTATTCTCTTTTATATTTGCCCACCGCCTTTAACACTCAGTAAAGGCGGTTTCGTTGAACCAGAGTGTGACCAGTACCAACGTAAGCCTAATGTGGCTGGCTGAGGAAGGTGGGGAGCCAGAAGACACCAGTGTGCTGGTAGTGGTTATTATATTTCGATGGAATGAGTGTTCCTGCCTTCACAGCTAAATCCCCCTTTAAATTTCTTTCGAACCGTTGAGGTGGAGTAGGTTAAGAGCCGAGGGTCTCATTCTACATCCAACACCCAACAACGCACTCCCCCACCCTGCCCGCCCCAGTGCCACCCACTGACAACCCCCTCCTGCCCTTTTTCCCCAGCAAATCAATTTGCAGTGTTCTGCTTTCTCTCACCGCCTCCCCGCTACATTAATACATCTATAAATTGTGTGTTGGCCCGGTGATGCCTCCGGGGGGGCTACAGAACTGAAGACAAGTTTAACACCCGCCCCCGGTTTAAAAAATCCTAGTTGTGTGGCGGCGACGGGGGCGTGCCATGGGCCACCTGGCGGTAACAACACACCCCACTCCCCCCCAAGTTTCATGGACAAGAATGCTCTCATCTGTCGGTTTTTCCCCCAGAAAAAAGAAAGACCCCCAAAGGATCTTTGTGGTACCAGTTCATCTAAGTACAATTGAAAAACCCCACCCACACCCCGAAAAAAGGAAAAAGGACGGTCAGTAAATGAAATGATGGAATACTGCAAAAAAGTGGGGGCAGAGGGCTTTTTATAAAAGGGAAAAAAAGAATAAATGGGAAGAAAAAAAAAGGGGCCCCCCGGTTTTTCCCAAAAGATGTAGGGGGGCAAAGCCCCCAGGGTGCCAGAAAGGAAAAAAGGTAAAAAAGGCAAAAACCCCAAAAGCAAAAAGGGGGAGATTAGTAAAAGGCTAGAAACGAGTATGCACGGGTACGGAGGGGCCCCGGGAAACAGTCAACGACATGGCATCGAAAGTCAAGTCTGACCCGAAACTGATGTAAAACCCACTCAGAAGGAAGACAACAGAAAGAGATCAGGTGATAAGGCTGAGGAGGGAAGATGGGGAACTCGGTAATGATCAAGAGGTATGTGGGGAGCTCAATTTCAAAGTTTGGGAAGTATTCACAGTGGAGGAAGGGAGGGCAGTTGGGTAGACAGGGGGGTCCATCACCAACAAAGGGATGTCCGAGTGCTGGGGGGGCCACACATCTGAGGGGAGGTGAAGCAGTTACTCAGTGACCTTAATCCCCCCAAAGGCAATGGGCCCCGGCAATATCTCACCATGGGTCCTTCGGAAGGGGGCTGAGGTTCTGAGTGTCCACTTACCAAAATTTTCCCAACACATCCCTTGAAACTGGGCAGCTACCTGAGATTGGAAAAAGGCCGCGTAGTCCCCATCTTTAAAAAAGGAGACAGAAAAGGGCACTAAACTACAGACCGGTGTCACCCATGTATATTTTAAAGTCTTGGAAAATCATCAGAAAAAGAATGGTGGGCATCTGGAGCAGAACAGGTTAATCAACCCAAAACAGCAGGGGGTTTCAGGGAACAAAATCCTGTGTAACAAACCTCCTGGGTTTATGATAAAAAAACAAGGGTAGGAAAAAGGGAAAAAAAGGGTGGGTTGACTGCATTTTCTTGGTTGGGAAGGCCTTTGACACAGTTCCTCACATGAATTAGAAAAAAAAGATGGAAGGGAAGCGTGTATAAAGGAAGGGCACTGGAATGGATCAGGGAATACCTCACGGGAGGCAACAACGGGTTGGTGCGTGATGGGTACCCGTGAGGCGCCTGTGACGAGCGGTTTACCGGGGTCAGTCTAGGCCCAAATGCTATTCTTGCTATATGTGAATGACATGAGGGAAAGGATAGACTCAGAAGTGTCTCTTTCGCAGATGATTGAAATTTGGGGAGAATCACATCGGATGAAAGCCCAAAACAGGACTTCAAAGTGACCTGGACAAGCTTGACTCTGGTCTAGCAACTCTTCTCAATTTTAACCCCACCAAATGCAAAGTCATGAAGATGGAGAAGGGCGAAGACCGCTGACAGAGTAAGGCTAGGTGGACAAAGGTACAAACCCAACAAAGGAGAAAGACCTTGGGGTGGTATCACCAAGCACTCTCCGGAAGCACACATCAACCAGATAACCGCGGCGCATATGGGGCTGGCAAACTTAAGATTGCGTTCCTTACCTTAACAAGGAATCGTTCAAGACACTGTATACCGTATACATCAGGCCCATACAGAGTATGCAGCACCAGTCTGGAACCCACACCTGGTCAAAGCACGTCAGAAACTAGAAAAAGGGGTGAAAGGTTTGCGACAAGGTTAGTTCCACAACTCGGGGGTCTTTTATGAAGAAAGGCTGGGGAAATAGGACTAACAACACTGGAGGAAAGGGTCCGAGGGACATGATAAGGGCATCAAAATACTGCGGGAATTGACAAGGTAGATAGTGACAGGTTGTTTCCAGGGGGGAACACAGAAACAAGGGGACACAACTGGAAGCTAAACTCAGATGAGTCAAAGGGATGTCAGGAAACATTTCTTCAAAGGTTTTGTCAGGAAGTGGAATGGACTAGAGAATGATATAGTGGAGGCAGGAACCATACATAGTTTTAAGACAAGGTATGATAAAGCCCCGGGGGCAGGGAGGCAGAGACCCAGTACAGACAGCGAAGAGGCGGGGGCCAGGGCTGAGTCTCGACCCTCAACCACAATTGGTGAGTACATGTATGCTACATAGTAACGTGAGTTACCTAGGATGACCCAAAAGAAGTCGGACAATTTATTTATCTATTGTCATTGCAACATAGTTTAGTTTTGTGTGTGTATGTTATGTGTATGTGTGTGTGTGTATGTGTATATATGTATGTATGTATATTCCGTGTATGTTATATGTATATATGTAATTTGTGGTTGGGTGTGGAGGTTTCTTCACCATCATTGTGCAATGTTATCATTTCAAGGGTCTTATCATTGAATTACATTTGTGATCAATATTACCTATCATTCTACCTCTCTTTATTCCCATCTTTGTAATTTGTGATTAGGTGTACTCACCTAAGTGGTTGCAGGGGCCAGACTCAGCTCCTGGCTTGTCTGTGCAATCCATTATTTTACCATATTATTAACATCCATACAAAAGTCTGAATGCTTATTTTAGATTTGTTAGACTTCTAACTTTAGTAAATATGGAGTAACCTGAGTTAAATAGGTGCATGCACATTACTGGAAGTGTTCATTGAACTGGAACCCTGTCTTAACCAGATCCTGTAAGTGATCCCTTGATTTCTGTGTTCAACAGCCAGTAATTGTTCCTTTTGTTTAAAATTGTCCTTTTTTTTTCATTTGCTCAAAAGTTAAGTATTCACCTAGTTTTCCTAATTTAAATAAAATTAAAAAATTAAAGTGTTCAGTCTACATATTCCCAGTGCAAAATTAACTTTTATTGCCCTTGGGCACTTCTGAACATTTTATTGTTCCCGTGACTGATTTTTTGAAACCCCACATAGTATTTTTGTGATCAATATTACCTATCTTTTTACCTCCCTTTATTCTCATCTTTGTAATTTTTTGATTAGGTGTAAGACCTTGTCTGTGCAATCCATTATTTTACCATATTAATTAACAATACAAAAATCCTTTTAAAGTTTTTATAGACCTTATGTTAGACTTCTTTTAATATATTAAATATAGTGGGGAAACCCGAGTTAAATAAGTAAAAATACATAACCGGGGGAATGTTCATTAAACTGGAACCCTGTCTTAAAACCGATATTAAGTGAACCCTGTCTTACACAAGATACCTGTAAAAGATCCCTTGATTTCTGTGTTCAACAGCCAGTAAGTGTTCACTTCTTCGTTTATACATTGTACTTTTTTTTTTTTTTTTTTTTTTTTCTGCTCCCCAAAATTAAGTATATCACTATTTACTTAATTTTTTACTAAAAAAAAAATTAATTAAATGTTCAATCTACATATTCCCCCCTGCACAATTAACCTTTTTTTCCACATTAGTCA
>WNWK01018696.1:0-39367 GCA_009830355.1 Cherax destructor | reverse complement strand
ACGTATCAAAAATATGTTTAGGGGGTTGGGGCTAAAAAATTGGGCCTTTTGTAATAAGGTTAGGTAGGTTTTCAAAGTTTCTCTTGACAAAATTATAAATTCTACATTAACATAAATGAAAATATATCTTTAAACGTATAAGAGAAAATTTTAGAAAGGATTTAATTTTAGATGAGTTCTTGCTAATTGACCAGTTTTACCTAATCGGCACGACATATATATATATATATATATATATATATATATATATATATATCGTGCCGATTAGTAAAACTTGCGATTTGCTTAAATAGCAACGCTCACCTTGCCATATAAGACAAGTGAAAATTTGTGTATGCAATAATTTCGCCAAAATCATTCTGAACATAACGAAAAAATATATTTCATTGTGTTTGTTTATTATTAATTTAATGTTAACGTATCTAAAATACATTTAGTTAGGTTAGGCTAAATTAAATTGCGCTTGTTGTAATAAGGTTAGGTAGGTTTTCAAAGTTTCTCTTGGTACAAAATTATAAATTCTTACATTAACATAAATGAAAAAATATATCTTTAAACGTATAAGAGAAAATTTTAGAAAGGACTTAATTTTAGATGAGTTCTTGCTAATTGACCAGTTTTACCTAATCGGCACGACATATATATATATATATATATATATATATATGTCGTGCCGATTAATAAAACTTCGATTTTCCAAATAGCAACGCTCTTCTTGCCATATAAGACAAGTGAAAATTTGTGTATGCAATAATTTCGCCAAAATCATTCTGAACCTAACGAAAAAATATATTTCATTGTGTTTGTTTATTATTAAATTAATGTTAACGTATCTAAAATATATTTAGTTGGGTTAGGTTAAATTAAATTGCGCTTGTTGTAATAAGGTTAGGTAGGTTTTCAAAGTTTCTCTTGGTACAAAATTAAAAATTCTTACATTAACATAAATGAAAAAAATATATCATTAAACGTATATGAGAAAATTTTAGAAAGGACTTAATTTTAGATGAGTTCTTGCTAATTGACCAGTTTTACCTAATCGGCACGACATTTAAATATATATATATATATATATATATATATATATATATATATATATATATATATATATATATATATATATATATATATATATATATATATATATATAAAGTCTTTTGGGAGTAGATTTCCCAGGATGTACATGTTTATAGGGGGAAACGGTATATCGGGATCCTTTTTAATTATGGCTACAGTGGGAAAAAAAAGGTAGATGGGATACAAGGAAAATAGAAGCAGAAAGAAGAGAGGTGAAGGTTTAAAAACCCAAAGGGGAGGAGGGTTAGGGAAGATATAAACAACTAGGGGGATAGATGGGCTAGTGAGGGGGGCAAGGGGGTCAAAGATGTATGGAGAGGTTAAAAAATTTGTATTTTAAGAGTTTTCCCAGCAAGTTTTGTTTCGGGAGTGGGGGGGGAGGAAAAAAAGGATTGGTGGAATGTTTAATGAAAGAGAGTAAAAAAAAGGGGGAGAAAAGTTAGCATATGAGGGGTTTTTTTTCCCAAAGAAAGGTGATGAAAGGGAAAAGGGAAGTTTTAATGGAGAAAAGAAAAAGGGTTAAAGAGTTAAGCAATGAAAAAAAAACAAATGAGAGAGGGGGGTGAGATAATCAAAAAATTTTGTTGAAAATAAAAAAGGTTTTGGAGTGGATTAATGGTTGGGGGAAGCCTGGGAAACAAATGGATTTGACGTTAAAAAATAGGGGGGAAAAAGTTATTAAATGGAGATTGATATTCAAATGGGGAGGAAATTTTGATGATTTTTAAAAGGGATGAACAAGGGTTGATTTTGATAGGGGGGGGAAAAACCCACCCTTGAGGAGTGTGGAAGAGCCAGTTGTGGGGGGGGAAGTTGTGGGGGCTTTGGGGAAAATTAAAAAGGGTTAAGGCAGCGGGATTAGGGAAAAAGAAATGTTAAAGCATGGGGATATATTTTTGGGTTTTAAAGGCTATTTTTTAATACATGTAGGGAAAAGGGGGGAAAATACCTAGGGATTGGCAGAGAGCGTGATTTTTCCTTTTAATAAACAAGGGGAAAAAAGAGAGTAAAAAAATTTGGGGAAAAGTCTGAAAAATTAAACCTGGAAAGTGTGGGGGTAATTTATTTGTTAAATAAAAGAAAGGGGATAGAGATGAACAAAGGGGGCTTTGGAAAGGTGGGGGTGTGTAGACCAAGTTTTTACAGTAAAAAGGGGGAAAAACAGTTTTTGGATAAGGGAAAAGGGGTTTTTTGGCTTTTAGGGTTTAAAAAAAAATTGATAGGGGGGATAGGGGGGCAATGTGGCAGATTTTGGGCAGGTGTATGGAATGGGGGGTGGGTTATTTGAAAGCAGTGAAGATTTTTTTATGAGGATGGGTGGGGCCCGAAGTTGGGGGTGTAGGAGGGGGGGGCCCTTTTTCCCCAGAAAAGGGGCCTTAGAAAAGGATGGGGATTCACCGTGGTTGTTCAATATTTTATAGAGGGGGTTGTAAGAAAGTAAATTTTAAAAAGGGTCTTGGCAAGGGTGTGGGGTTAAGAAAAAGAAAAAAAATTTAAATTTTTCCCAGTTGTTTTTCCCATGACACTGTGTTTTTGGGAGATTCTGAAGAAAAGTTGCAAGGTTGGTGGAGGGAATTTGGTAGGGTGTTTTAAAAAGAAAATTGAAAGGAAAAAGGAAAGAGAAAGGGGATGGGGATAACAAAAAGTTAAATGACAAAAGGTTTTCAGATTGGAGGGAGAGTATGGAGGGGGGGGTTTTTCCCAAAATATTTGGGAGGGACATGTCAGCAGAGGGGTCTAGAAGGGATGGGGTGAACCCATAAATTGATAAAGGGAAAAAGGGGTGAGGGGGCATTTCCCCGGGGTCTGGGGAGAAAAAGAACTTTGTCCATGGAAGTAAAAAAGGGAATGTATGGAAAATAGTTAACCCAACACTCTTATATGGGGGTGAAGCATGGGTGATGAATGTTGCAACGAGGGGGAAGGCTGGGGGCGTAGATGTCATGTCTGAGGTCAATGTGTGGTGTAAATTTAAAATTAAAATTGGGGTTTAAATTAGGAGGAGGTGGGGGGTTTCCAAAACTATTATCCAGAGAGCTGAGGGGGGGTTTTTTGAGATGGCGGACATGTAGAGAGAAGGGAACAAAAGACAGAATAATTTTGAGAGTGTATAAATTTTAGTGGGGGGAAGGCGGGGTGGGGGTTTTGGCCTGGGGAAAGGGGTGGAGGGAGGGGGTAAAAGGAAGTTTTGGGGGGTTTGGATTTCCAGCAAGCATTTTAAGGTATTTGTTGGAAATTAAATTTAGAAAAAATGGTTTTTAATACTTAGGGGCTGTTGGAGTGTGAGCAAAGAACTTTTAGGGAAAGGGATTCGGGAAACCAGCAGGCCGGACTTGAGCCCCGGAGATGGGAAGTACAGTGTCTGCACCTGAAGGAGGGGTGTTTGTTGCAGTTTTTTTAACTGGAGTGTAAAGCCCCTCCCGGGAAGGGCGTTTTATGGAGGAATGATTGAAAGTTTTTTTTTTCGGGCCCTCCCTTTGGGAATCGGGTGATGTGTTAATATTAAAAAAATAATATATACGGGCCAAAAGAATTAAAAAACCCCCTTTTGGCTTAAATAGCAAAAGCCCACCTTGCCATATAAGACAAGTGAAAAGGGATGCAAAATTTCGCCAAAAAACATTCTGAACATAACGAAAAAAAATATTTTTTTGTTTGTTTATTAAAAATTTTTAAAATTTTTAAAATATTAAAATATTTTAGTTGGGGTTTGGCTAAATTTAAATTGCGCTTGTTGTAATATGGGTTAGGTAGGTTTTCAAAGTTTCTCTTGGTCAAAATTTTTAAATTCTCACATTAACATAAATTAAAAAAAAAATATCTTTAAACTTTTAAGGGAAAAAGTTGAAAAGGGCTTAAAAAATTTGATGAGTTCTTTTTAATTTTAAATTTTTCCCAATCCACAATATATATATATATATATATATATTTTATATATATATATATATATTAATATATTTATATATATATATATATATATATATATATATATATATTTTTATATATATATTATATATATATATATATTAGGGCTTTTTACCAGGGGGACGAGATATCGGGTCCAGCCAACAGCACTCTCCCCCTTTGGGGCTCCCCTTGGGCCCCCAAAGCCATCGATTTTGGTCCTGGAAAAAAAAACTCCGACCTCAGGACGATGGAAGGTAGGATGAAAGACATTGTCAAAAGATGCCCTTCCCACCTCTCACCAGGGGCCTGTCAATCCCAAAACTTACATACTTCCCCGAGATGTTCCCCCGCCTTTAACAGCCCGAAACTCGAGGAATAAAGACTCTTCCTCAAGACCATGCTAGAGAGGTTTGAATCTTTCCCCCCCGAAGATGGACAGTGGTTTGGGTTCCCTTCCCCGTCGGAAATTGGGGGGGTGGGAGACGCCCAAAACCTCCCCGGGGTTGCCCTACCCCGCCTTCTTATCCTTTCCCCTAGCATCAAATGAGCTAATAAAAAAAATTCCCTTTCCCTACAACCTCAGTGATTCAGGGGAATACAGGACCCTGCCAAACCCGTGCCCATCACTGAATGGGAGACTCTTTTTGCTCCAAAAACCCAAAAAACCCAGTGAAGAACAGGGCCCACAAACAGTCAAGCTGGGACAGCCCCATTTTGAAAAGATACTTGCCAAAAGCTCGGGGCCCTAAATCAGACGGGGGACTGCCCTTCCTAGCCGGGGTGCACCTCACCCTGGGGACTTCCCCCAAACAGTTCCCCTTTCGGCCATTGGGGGAAAACGCCTGGGCCCTAAGACCCCTTTTAACAGGGGGTCCCCACCTTTGCCCCCATTCACACGGGAAAATACGTGTATTTGCGGCGATGCGCAAGCCGACCAATATGGTCTCATGGTTTAACTTTCTAAAAACCAAAGGGTTGGCATGCAAGACAATGGGGCAACGACATCATAAAGAGAACCCTCGCTACAGCTGGATCCCAGCCGAGAAGGCCTCGATCACTAGACCAACAACGCCCCCCCAGCAAACCGCCCCCCACGGGGTCACCCCCTCTATCCGGAAGAATGGCAAGGGTCTTGGGTGGGATTATCCTGCGTGGTTTTTAATGGCTCCCCCCCAAACCATCACGGGGGGGACAGGGAGGGGCCGGGCCACAGAGAGGAGACAAGATCGGCAAATACAGGGACATAAGAACATTAAATTTTTTCCCGGGGAAAGGGGACCTTGGGAGCTGGGGAAAAAAAAAGCAACACGTTTCCCCTTTAAAAAGCTGGGGTTTCCCGACCCACGGCACCACCAGGGGCCCAAGGGGAGCCACGTTCTGTTCCAGCGTCTCAGCGGGCCATCCAGAGGGGGAAAAGCATCTTTTATACTCGGCTCCCCTCCGGCTTCGGGGGAGCTGGGGAGGTTTAATCTTTTACATATTTACCATTTTATTCATGTTCATGTTTGTGTGTTTTATAAATGTATTCTTTTCTATTAAAAACATTTATATTAAAAAAAAAAATATATATATATATATATATATATATATATATATATATATATATATATATATGTAGTGCCGAAGAGGAAAAACTGGTCAAATAGCAAGAACTCATCTAAAATTAAGTCCTTTCTAAAATTTTATCTTATACGTTTAAAGATATATTTTTTCATTTATGTTAATGAAAATTTATAATTTGTACCTAATAATTTTTACCAATCAAAAAAATATATATATATATATATATATATATATATATATGTACCCGATTAGGTAAAACTTACGATTTTGGCTTAAATAGCAACGCTCACCTTGCCATATAAGACAAGTAAAAATTTGTGTATGCAAAATTCCCTAAAATCATTCTGAACATAACGATAAAATATATTTTATTGTGTTTGTTTATTTTAAATTAATGCTTGTTGTAATAAGGTTAGGTAGGTTTTCAAAGTTTCTCTTGGTACAAAATTATAAATTCTCACATTAACATAAATAAAAAAATATATTTTAAACAAAAAAAAAATTTTAGAAAGGACTTAATTTTAGATGAGTTGTTGTTAATTGCCCAGTTTACCTAATCCAATTATATATATATATATATATGTCGTGCCGTTAAAAAAACCCATTTTAAATAGCAACGTCCCCGCCATATAAGACAAGTGAAATTTGGTATGCAAAATTTCCCCAAACCCTTCTGAACATAACGAAAAAAATATATTTTATTGTGTTTGTTTATTATTAAATTAATGTTAACGTATCTAAAATATATTTAGTTGGGTTAAATTAAATTGCGCTTGTTGTAATAAGGTTGGTAGGTTTTCAAAGTTTCTCTTAGTACAAAATTATAAATTCTTACATTAACATAAATGAAAAAAAATATATCTTTAAACGTATAAGAAAATTTTAGAAAGGACTTAATTTTAGATGAGTTCTTGCTAATTGGCAGTTTTACCTAATCGGCACGACATATATATATATATATATATATATATATATATATATATATATATATATATATATATATATATATATATATATATATATATATATATATATATATATATATATATATATATATATATATATATATATATATATATATATATATATATGTTGTAATAAGGTTAGGTAGGTTTTCAAAGTTTCTCATGGTACAAAATTATAAATTCTTACATTAACATAAATGAAAAAAATATATCTTTAAACGTATAAGAGAAAATTTTAGAAAGGACTTACTTTTAGATGAGTTTTTGCTAATTGACAGTTTTACTAATCGGCACGACATATATATATATTTTGTCGTGCCGTTTTTCTTAAATAGCAACGCTCACTTTGCCATATAAGACAAGTGAAAATTTGTGTATGCAATAATTTCGCGAAAATCATTCTGAACATAACGAAAAAAATATATTTCATTGTGTTTGTTTATTTTTAAATTATTGTTAACTTATCTAAAATATATTTAGTTGGTTAGGCTAAATTAAATTGCACTTGTTGTAATAAGGTTAGGTAGGTTTTCAAAGTTTCTCTTGGTACAAAATTATAAATTTTTACATTAACATTAATGAAAAAAATATATCTTTAAACGTATAAGAGAAAATTTTAGAAAGGACTTAATTTTAGATGAGTTCTTGTAATTGATAGTTTACCTAATCGGCACGACATATATATATATATATATATATATGTCGTGCCGATTATAAACTTGCGATTTTGGCTTAAATAGCAACGTTCACCTTGCCATATAAGACAAGTGAAAATTTGTGTATGCAATAATTTCGCCAAAATCATTCTGAACATAATGAAAAAATATATTTCATTGTGTTTGTTTATTATTAAATTAATGTTAACGTATCTAAAATATATTTAGTTGGGTTAGGCTAAATTAAATTGCGCTTGTTGTAATAAGGTTAGGTAAGTTTTCAAAGTTTCTCTTGGTACAAAATTATAAATTCTTACATTAACATAAATTAAAAAATATATCTTTAAACGTATAAGAGAAATTTTTCGAAAGGACTTAATTTTTGATGAGTTCTTGCTAATTGACCAGTTTTACCTAAGCGGCACGACATATATATATATATATATATATATATTTTATATATATATATATATATATATATATATATATATATATATATATATATATATATATATATATATATATATATATTATTGTAACCACGAAGGAGTGGTATTTAATCAATAACAACACTGTGACTAGCTGTCCTTCTTGGACCATTCACAAGTCACACTGACAGAAGAGACCATGTTCAGGTAGGTTTGCCAGTATGGGTCCTGGCCCGGGTCGTCTCTATGTGGTGACCCGGCCTTATGGCGGGGGCAGCCCTATAACAAAGGCAAAGTGAGCCTTCTGCAAGGGTGAGGTGAGTTATCTTTGTGTCAAGTGGAGCACCGTTTACAGCCCAATGACAAGGGCACTGTGAGTCAACTCCAACTGAGCCATGCCTGGCATTCAGGCCACTGCCCGAGTGCCAGAACAACTCAAGGGATTCTCTGAAGGTGTGTTGAACACCTGACGTCTGACAGAAGTATATATAGGCGAGGAGAATTAGTAGTAGAGGTAGAAGGGAGAGTATTTTGTGCCACAAGAGATAGAAAAGGAGTGGTAATCGTAGTAGTAGTAGAAATGGTGTCAGTATTATGACCAAAAAATCGGTCACTGCAGGAATCGAGCAAAACTATATATAAATTTTTGGCAGAGGACCACTCAGTAGGATGACTGTGATCTCTAACATGACAGAAAAGAGAATTACTGGAGACGGCGAATCTAATACTTTTTTGTGCTCTTTAAATCTGTCAGAGAGAGAGCAGCTCGTTTCTCCATTTTTCTGCCTAGTGTGTTCTGTCCTTCAGTTCCCCTCCCCCTTTCCCTGTGATTTTGGTCCTACCCCTCGTGGGTCTTTACTACTATCTCTTCTACTTTCTATTTTTCTACTACTACTACTATAAATACTCTCCCTCTAGCCTTCACAACCGTCAGCTTTCCTTATATGAATAATATCCTGGCTTTGTCTCTGTCTTTGTCTCTGTCTTTGTCTCCTTACATTGTCAGATGCTCCAGACTTAATAACACTCGTGACTTGACATGATCCTTTCTTCTCTCCATACATTTTCTCCACATTTCTCTCTTCGTTTTCCTTTTTTTTTCTGCCTAGTGTGTTCTGACCTTCAGTTAACTCCCTCCCTCCTCCCCCTGTGTTTTTGATTTTACACCTTGTGGGTCCTTAGCTCTCCTGCAATGCTCCTTGTGGGTAATTATTATTATTAGTAGTAGTAGCAGTAGTAGTATGTGCTGTTTGCGACCACTCAGAGATACCAGACCTTGCCACGTGGAGGCCAGTGGTTCGTCTTTAAGGTCCACCCACCCACTTACTGTGTTTTTCATGCTTTCCGTAGGTCCATGTATCCAGGAGTCCATCTGTGTCACCTCAGATATTCTCCTATCCTACACTCAGTAATCTTGCATCGAAGTCTTTCCCAGGTCCATGAGTCCAGGAGTCCATCTGTGTCCCCTCAGATATTCTCCCTTCCCCACTTCCTATCCTACTCTAAGTAATCTTGCATCTAATTCTTCCCCAGGTCCATGTCTCCAGGAGTCCATCTGTGTCCCCTCAGATATTCTCCCTTCCCCACTTCCTATCCTACTCTAAGTAATCTTGCATCCCCAGGTCCATGAGTCCAGGAGTCCATCTGTGTCCCCTCAGATATTCTCCCTTACCCACTCCCTAACCTACACTATCCTACATCTAAGTCTTTACCCAATTCATGTGTCCTTTCCCCATTTCCTATCCTACACTCTTGCATCTAAGCCTTCCCGGGGAATTCATCCGTGGGCCCCCGGATGTCTTCCCTTCCCTTGAAGTTGATGCCCCACCCCCCTGAAGTCAGCAGTCCCACCCCAGGTCCGTGGTTCCAAGTGTTCATTCATACACCCTTCACCACTTCCTTGAAGTCAGCAGTCCCACCCCAGGTCCGTGGATCCAGGTATACACCCTTCACCAATTCCCTGAGGTCAGCAGTCCCACCCCAGGTCCGAAGTTCCAGGTATTCACCCTTCACCACTTCCCTGAGGTCAGCAAGTCCCACCCGAGGTCTATGGTTTCAGGTATACACCATTCACCACTTTCCTGAGGTCAGCAGTCCCACCCCAGGTCCGAAGTTCCAGGTATTCACCCTTCACCACTTCCCTGAGGTCAGCAAGTCCCACCCCAGGTACGTGAGTCCAGGTATACACCTTTCACCACTTCCCTGAGGTCAGCAAGTGACACCGCAGGTCCGTGGTTCTAAGTGTTCATCCATACACCCTTCACCACTTCCCTGAGGTCACCAAGTCCCACCCCAGGTAATTGGGTCCAGGTATACACCTTTCACCACTTCCCTGAGGTCAGCAGTCCCACCCCAGGTCAGTGGTTCCAAGTGTTCATCCATACACCCTTCCCCACTTCCCTGAGGTCAGCAGTTTTAGCCACCCTTGAAGCACTGTCCATATATGATATTACTACACAAGTGTATTAATATCAGTATACGAAGGTAGATGTTATTACAGAGGAGGACACGCAGAAAATCTGCGCTCTGTAATAACATCCACCTGGACAGACCCGAACGTCGACTACCTGAGACAAGAGAGATCTCTATCCCAGTTCGCCCACCAAGGAGTGGCCACTCAATGATAATTTTGAACATATATTTATATTTAATATTGTACCTATGTCAATTATAAGCTTGCTCAATTATTTAGTTGTGTAAGTGTATTTGTGAACGTTTTTATGTGCGTAGATTAGTGTCGGTGTGTGAACCTTTGAGTTTCTTGCATGGTAACTGTAATTATTTGATATCAGTTATCTTTTTTTCTTGTTATTGATCTTCATTATTTGTATGGTAAGCAAAGATTCACAAGTGCGCACTCTTCTATACACTCATATACATCCTACACACACATCACACGTACAGAAGCACGAATAAAGCAACACAAACACACACAAAATCCTTTGTATCAAATATTCAACAATGCATATAATTCTCTCCTTTCAGTTTTACTGGTATGTAAACACAAATAAACACGCACCCACACCTCACACTTTTACTTCTACTGTACTCTAATCTACACACACACACACACACACACATGTACACATAAATATGTACGTCAAGTGTACAAACACCAACACACCTTCAGCAGACAGTGACGGGTCACCATCTGGGGAAGACTCGTGTCAGGACTTAGTTCCTGGTGAATATATTATCATCATTATCAAGCTTTTGTGTTTCCCTGTGACTAGTTAATGGTCCAAGTCCCACTGAAAAGTCTTCATAAGTTTGTTTCTTATGTGCGGATCATTTATGTATGTATGTATGTATAATTTTTAAATGTATACGTGTATTTTTAACATATGAGCATCTATATACAAATGAATATACAGATATATCCAAAATGGCTATCATCACCAAGAGCAAGAATAACGTTCATTATGATGAATGAACACATACAAGAACAACATTACTGTTCACTATGATGAACACACAAGAACAACATTGGTGTTCACTTTAATAATGAACAACATTGGTGTTCACTTTAATAATGAACAACATTAGTGTTCACTTTACATTAATAATGAACAACATTGATGTTTCTCTTGAAAATAATAGTTGGTGATGTAGATGAAGTACACTATAACATGAGCAACACAAACATCAACAACACTAACATGAACAACACTGACATGAACAACACTGAAAGGAACAACACTGACAGGAACAACACTAACAGGAACAACACTGAAATGAACAACATTGGCATGAACAACAATGCCATAAACAAAACACTAACATGAGCATCATGTTAACTCTGGTGAAGACAAACAAAAACTCAGACAAGACTTTTAAGTTGTCGTCTAATTAATACAAATTGTTTTTACAGTGGTTGATTCATAGCTCCTGGACCCGCTTCATAATTTTTTTACCGGTTTTGTTGATTTCTGGTCTACAAGGATTGATCAAATTTATTCTTGAAGCTGTGAATATTGTTTGCCTCCACCACCACCACTTGACATAGTACAGTCCACTTACCACCACCACTTGAGATAGTACAGTCCACTTACCACCACCACTTGACATAGTACAGTCCACTTGCCACCACCACTTGAGATAGTACAGTCCACTTACCACCACCACTTGACATAGTACAGTCTACTTACCACCACCACTTGACATAGTACAGTCCACTTACCACCACCACTTGGCATAGTACAGTCCACTTACCACCACTATTTGACATAGTACAGTCCACTTACCACCACCACTTGACATAGTACAGTCCACTTACCACCACCACTTGACATAGTACAGTCCACTTACCACCACCACTTGACATAGTACAGTCCACTTACCACCACTACTTGACATAGTACAGTCCACTTACCATCACCACTTGACATAGTACAGTCCACTTACCACCACCACTTGACATAGTACAGTCCACTTACCACTATTACTTGACATAGTACAATCCACTTACCACCACCACTTGACATAGTACAGTCCACTTACCATCACCACTTGACATAGTACAGTCCACTTACCACTACCACTTGACATAGTACAGTCCACTTACCACCACTACTTGACATAGTACAATCCACTTATCACCACCACTTGACCTAGTACAGTCCACTTACCACCACAAGTTGACATAGTACAGTCCACTTATCACCACCACTTTACTTAGTACAGTCCTCTTGCCACCACAAGTTGACATAGTACAGTCCACTTACCACCACAAGTTGACATAGTACAGTCCACTTACCTCCACCGCTTGACATAGTACAGTCCACTTACCACCACCTCTTGACATTGTACAGTCCACTTACCACCACCACTTGACATAGTACAGTCCACTTACCTCCACTGCTTGACATAGTACAGTCCACTTACCACCACCACTTGACATTGTACAGTCCACTTGCCACCACCACTTGACATAGTACAGTCCACTTACCTCCACCACTTGACATAGTACAGTCCACTTACCACCACCACTTGACATTGTACAGTCCACTTGCCACCACCACTTGACATAGTACAGTCCACTTACCTCCACCACTTGACATAGTACAGTCCACTTACCTCCACCACTTGACATAGTACAGTCCACTTACCACCACCACTTGACATTGTACAGTCCACTTGCCACCACCACTTGACATAGTACAGTCCACTTACCTCCACCACTTGACATAGTACAGTCCACTTACCTCCACCACTTGACATAGTACAGTCCACTTACCACCACCACTTGACATTGTACAGTCCACTTGCCACCACCACTTGACATAGTACAGTCCACTTACCTCCCTAAGACTGGAAAAGTGATACTATATTCTGATATGCCATAAGATCACATTAAACAGGTGAAATCACAATATGCAAAACAACTACTGTGAAAAATCGCCTGAGAAATCACGAATGCTCTTGTAAGTTCACTATATTTTCACAGTGGTTGTTTTGCATATTCTGATAGGTAAACAGCGTAGTAACATAGCATAATATAACAAAACCTAATATAATATAACTAAATATAAGAAACCTAACATAATATAACAACTTTAAAATAAGATATAAGATGAAAAAAAAAAAAAAAAAAAAATTCTTGGTGGGAAGGTAGGATCACCGAGAGATAAAGAAGGTTTGGTCAGCAGGTCAAGTCTCTGTGGAAGGTAGGATCACCAAGAGATAAAGAAGGTTTGGTCAACAGGTCAAGTCTCTGTGGAAGGTTGGATCAATGAGAGATAAAGAAGGTTTGGTCAGCAGGTCAAGTCTCTGTGGAAGATTGGATCACCGAGAGATAAAGAAGGTTTGGTCAACAGGTCAAGTCTCTGTGGAAGGTTGGATCACCGGGAGATAAAGAAGGTTTGGTCACCAGGTCAAGTCTCTCGAATTATGATTTATTGTTTTTTTTATTGTGTTGTGTTTATATTTTCATTCAGGTTGATGTCATTTGTGTGTAATTATTCATAAACAATTAACTCAAAACAGTTGTGACTGACGCCACTACTTCCTCTTTCATACACTACTTCCTCTTTCACACACTACTACTTCCTCTTTCACACACTACTTCCTCTTTCACACACTACTTCCTCTTTCACACACTACTTCCTCTTTCATACACTACTTCCTCTTTCACACACTACTACTTCCTCTTTCATACACTACTTCCTCTTTCACACACTACTACTTCCTCTTTCACACACTACTTCCTCTTTCATACACTACTACTTCCTCTTTCACACACTACTTCCTCTTTACACATTACTTCCTCTTCCAGTACTCTACTACTTCCTTTTTCATACACTACTTCCTCTTTCATACACATACTTCTCTTTCATACAATACTTTCCTCTTTCATCACTACTTCCTCTTTCACAATCTTCCTCTTTCATACACTACTACTTCTCTTTTACACTACTACTTCCTCTTTCATACACTACTTCCTCTTTCATACACACTACTTCCATCTTTCATACACTACTACTTCCTCTTTCATACACTACGTCCTCTTTCATCACACTACTTCCTCTTCATACACTACTACTTCCTATTCATACACTACTTCCTCTTTCATCCACACTACTTCCTCTTCATACTACTACTTCCTCTTTCACACACTACTTCCTCTTTCATACACTACTACTTCCTCTTTCACACACTACTTCCTCTTTCATACACTATTTCCTCTTTCATACACTAATACTTCCTCTTTCATACACTACTTCCTCTTTCACACACTACTTCCTCTTTCACATACTTGTTCCTCTTTCACACATTAGTTCCTCTTTCACACACTACTTCCTCTTTCATACACTACTTCCTCTTTCATACACACTACCTGCTCTTTCATACACTACTACTTCCTCTTTCATACAGTACTTCCTCTTTCACATACTACTTCCTCTTTCATACACTACTTCCTCTTGCATTCACTACTACTTCCTCTTTCATACAGTACTTCCTCTTTCACACACTACTTCCTCTTTCATACACTACTTCCTCTTTCATACACACTACTTCCTCTTTCATACACTACTACTTCCTCTTTCATACAGTACTTCCTCTTTCACATACTACTTCCTCTTTCATACACTACTTCCTCTTGCATTCACTACTACTTCCTCTTTCATACACTACTTCCTCTTTCATACAGTACTTCCTCTTTCACATACTACTTCCTCTTTCATACAGTACTTCCTCTTTCACACACTACTTCCTCTTTCATACACTACTTCCTCTTTCATACACACTACTTCCTCTTTCATACTACTACTTCCTCTTTCATACAGTACTTCCTCTTTCACATACTACTTCCTCTTTCATACACTACTTCCTCTTGCATTCACTACTACTTCCTCTCCATACACTACTTCCTCTTTCATACACTACTACTTCCTCTTTCATACACTACTACTTCCTCTTTCATACACTACTACTTCCTCTTTTATACACTACTACTTCCTCTTTCATACACTACTACTTCCTCTTTCATACACTACTACTTCCTCATTCATACACTACTACTTCCTCTTTCATACACTACTACTTCCTCATTCATACACTACTACTTCCTCTTTGATACACTACTACTTCCTCATTCATACACTACTATTTCCTCTTTCATACATTTCATAGTTCCAGAATCTAGCAACATTCTGGTATATCTCATCTCAGTACGATAATTATAAACATAGTTATGGCAATTATAATAAATAAGGTGATGACGTCAGATACAATAGGCTTATACGTAAAAAAATATAACACGTGTTGTTATACCTTTTTTATTTATGAACCGATCATTATGAATTTTACAATAGATATTTTAGGGTCATTCTTTTATAAACCCAACTGAAAATATTGGTTATGTTCCTCTCCATTTCCTTCCCCTCCAAAAAAAATGTAAAAAAAGTATTTGAGACATAACTCTGATATTTGTGATGACTACAAAAGACTTATGTAATTCCAGATGATTGAAAAATCTACTTGGCTTTGCATTATCATTGCCTATATTTCAATTGGCGACATATTTGTTTGTTTGTTTGTTTGGTTTCTGAAGCATTTACACATATCCTGGCAGACACAACAACATCCTGGCAGACACAACAACATCGTGGCAGACACAACAACCTGACAGACACAACAACATCCTGACAAACACAACAACATCCTGGTAAACACAACAACATCCTGGCAAACACAACAACATCCTGACAGACACAACAACCTGACAGACACAACAACATCCTGACAAACACAACAATATCCTGGCAAACACAACAAAATCCTGACAAACACAACAACATCCTGGCAAACACAACAACATCCTGACAGACACAACATCCTGACAGACACAACAACATCCTGACAAACACAACAACATCCTGGCAAACACAACAACATCCTGGCAAACACAACAACATCCTGGCAAACACAACAACATCCTGGCAAACACAACAACATCCTGGCAGAAACAACAACATCCTGACAGACACAACAACATCTTGACAGATACAACAACCTGGCAGACACAACAACATCCTGACAGAAACAACAACATCCTGACAGAAACAACAACATCCTGTCAAACACAACAACATCCTGACAGACACAACAACATTCTGACAGAAACAACAACATCCTGGCAAACACAACAACATCATGACAGAAACAACAACATCCTGACAGACACAACAACATCCTGACATACACAACAACATCCTGGCAGACACAACAACATCCTGGCATACACAACAACATCCTGGCAGACACAACAACCTGGCAGACACAACAACATCCTGACAGAAACAACAACATCTTGACAGAAACAACTACAACCTGGCAAACACAACAACATCCTGACAGAAACAACAACATCCTGACAGAAACAACAACATCTTGACATACACAACAACATTATGACAGACACAACAACATCTTGACAGACACAACAACATCTTGACAGACACAACAACATCCTGACAGACACAACAACATCTTGACAGACACAACAACATCTTGACAGACACAACAACATCCTGACAGACACAACAACATCCTGACACACACAACGACATCCTGACATACACAACATCCTGACATACACAACATCCTGACAGACACAACGACATCCTGACAGACACAACGACATCCTGACAGACACAACGACATCCTGACAGACACAACAACATCCTGACACAAGAACATCCTGACAGACACAACAACATCCTGACAGACACAACAACATCCTGACACAAGAACATCCTGACAGACACAACAACATCCTGACACAAGAACATCCTGACAGACACAACAACATTCTGACACAAGAACATCCTGACATACACAACATCCTGACAGACACAACGACATCCTGACAGACACAACGACATCCTGACAGACACAACAACATCCTGACAGACACAACAACATCCTGACACAAGAACATCCTGACAGACACAACAACATCCTGACAGACACAACAACATCCTGACAGACACAACAATATCCTGACATACACAACAACATCCTGACAGACACAACAACATCCTGAGAGACACAACGACATCCTGACAGACACAACAACATCCTGACAGACACTACAACATCTTGACAGACACAACGACATAATGGGATCTTGTTCAGTGGATTCTTCTAAAGTTATATAACCTATAGACATGACCTACTTCCATTAATTGTTTTGCCCACTGGTGACTCCGCCCACCACTGCTCTACTTCATCTGTCATCACTATATAAGCTGCATCTCTACGAATGTGCTGCACATTTATCAAGATTGATGGACTGAACACAACTACTCCAGGCTGAGAGACTGATTACCTCAACTAATCATCGTCTTCCACCTTTCTCTGCATTGGACTGAAGAAGCCACTGCCTGGCGAAACGTTTCCAGAAGAAAGATACCCAAATTTTGCACAAATGTTTATATCTAATTCTTCAACTTGTTGGTTTTCTAACCCATTTAACTACATCACAACATAGCATAGTGTACTACACTAGTGTAATGTATACTAACATCTACATCATAGTACGTCACAACATAACATAGTGTACTACACTAGTGTAATGTACACTAACATCTACATCATAGTACATCACAACATAGCATAGTGTACTACACTAGTGTAATGTATACTAACATCTACATCATAGTACATCACAACATAGCATAGTGTACTACACTAGTGTAATGTATACTAACATCTACATCATAGTACATCACAACATAACATAGTGTACTACACTAGTGTAATGTATACTAACATCTACATCATAGTACATCACAACATAAGATAGTGTACTACACTAGTGTAATGTATACTAACATCTACATCATAGTACATCACAACATAACATAGTGTACTACACTAGTGTAATGTATACTAACATCTATATCATAGTACATCACAACATAACATAGTGTACTACACTAGTGTAATGTACACTAACATCTACATCATAGTACATCACAACATAACATAGTGTACTACACTAGTGTAATGTATACTAACATCTACATCATAGTACATCACAACATAACATAGTGTACTACACTAGTGTAATGTACACTAACATCTACACATCACAGTACATCCGGTGAAGGTGGAAGGTGAAGTACAGGTGAACATGCAAGGTGAAGTACAAGTGAACATGCAAGGTGAAGTACAAGTGAACATGCAAGGTGAAGTACAAGTGAACATGCAAGGTGAAGTACAAGTGAACATGCAAGGTGAAGTACAGGTGAACATGCAAGGTGAAGTACAGGTGAACATGCAAAGTGAAGTACAAGTGAACATGCAAGGTGAAGTACAAGTGAACATGCAAGGTGAAGTACAAGTGAACATGCAAGGTGAAGTACAAGTGAACATGCAAGGTGAGTACAGAGTGAACATGCAAGGTGAAGTACAAGTGAACATGCAAGGTGAAGTACAAGTGAACATGCAAGGTGAAGTACAAGTGAACATGCAAGGTGAAGTACAGGTCTTGGTAGACTTTATCAATCCCTGATGCATAAAGTTCTGGTGGGCGAAACGTCTGCTCAGTAAATGCCAGACTCAACATGTTGACTTATTCACCCACATGTCGCTATATTTTAACACTGATTTTTGTGGCCATGTGTGTGACACAGAGAATTGTCTGCGTTGCTGAATATGTTGGCTGCATATGTAGGCTGCATATGTAGGCTGCATATGTTGGCTGCATATGTAGGCTGCATATGTAGTCTGCATATGTAATCTGGATATGTAGTCTGCATGTGTAGGCTGCATATGTAGGCTGCATATGTAGGCTGCATATGTAGGCTGCATATGCATATATGGAGATACATAAATGAGTTTGAAAATACGTGTCTCTATTGCTATAGATCTTTGGATGCCACGAAAATACAAAATATTAATAAAAAAAGAAAACTGATTAACCATAGATTGTCTGATTTAGATATTGTAAGTGAGAACGTTCAGTTCTGTTTTCAAGTGAGAACGTTCAGTCCTGTTTTCAAGTGAGAACGTTCTGTCCTTTTGTTCAAGTGAGAACGTTCAGTCCTATTTTCAAGTGAGAACGTTCAGTCCTATTTTCAAGTGAGAACGTTCAGTCCTGTTTTCAAGTGAGAACGTTCAGTCTTGTTTTCAAGTAAGAACGTTCAGTCCAGTTTCCAAGTGAGAACGTTCTGTCCTGTTTTCAAGTGAGAACGTTCAGTCTTGTTTTCAAGTAAGAACGTTCAGTCCAGTTTCCAAGTGAGAACGTTCAGTCCTGTTTTCAAGTGAGAACGTTCAGTCTTGTTTTCAAGTAAGAACGTTCAGTCCAGTTTCCAAGTGAGAACGTTCTGTCCTGTTTTCAAGTTAGAACGTTCAGTCCTGTTTTCAAGTGAGAACGTTCAGTCCTGTTTTTAAGTGAGAACGTTCAGTCCTGTTTTCAAGTGAGAACGTTCAGTCCTGTTTTCAAGTGATAACGTTCAGTCCTGTTTTCAAGTGAGAACGTTCTGTCCTGTTTTCAAGTAAGAACGTTCAGTCCAGTTTCCAAGTGAGAACGTTCTGTCCTGTTTTCAAGTGAGAACGTTCAGTCCTGTTTTCAAGTGAGAACGTTCAGTCCAGTTTTCAAGTGAGAACGTTCTGTCCTGTTTTCAAGTGAGAACGTTCTGTCCTATTTTCAAGTGAGAACGTTCAGTCCTATTTTCAAGTGAGAACGTTCAGTCTTGTTTTCAAGTGATAACGTTCAGTCCTGTTTTCAAGTGAGAACGTTCAGTCCTGTTTTCAAGTGAGAACGTTCAGTCCTGTTTCCAAGTGATAACGTTCAGTCCTGTTTTCAAGTGAGAACGTTCTGTCCTGTTTTCAAGTGAGAACGCTCAGTCCTGTTTTCAAGAGAGAACGTTCTGTCCTGTTTTCAAGTGAGAACGTTCTGTCGTGTTTTCAGTTCACCCGTTAAAACTCTTTATATCCCTTATGGCGTATTTCATTTATTCAGGTTGTGGTATTTGTAAATGGTTAAATTTTATTGATAGAGGAGAATCTAACATAACTAAACTACCGTAACTTTTCATAAATAACGTAAAAAGAGAAATTTGTTGCAAACAATATGTAAGAAATCCACATGGAATTTATAAGGATGTGTTTGCAAAGTGTCTTAGATGGTCACGGTCATTGGCAGGGAACTTGAGGATTTTGATGAACTCTAGACATATATATATATATATATATATATATATATATATATATGCAAAAAGATCACAGTAAACAGGTGATATCAAAATATGCAAGACAACCACTATGAAAAAATAGAGGAATTCCAAGCGCTTTCGTGACTACTCACATTATCAAGGAACTATAAAAGGAAACATGACAAGAAGGCTTATATAAGGGGCAAGACTACACCTCACAGTCACATCACACTAACAAAGACAACACCTCACAGTAGCGTAACATCGCACGACTCTGTGAAGAGGAACATAAGAAAGGACCTGAAACTTTTCCCAAGAATTAAGATTAGTCAATTTATCATTAAATTCTTCCCAAATTTTATTAATTATAAATGAACCCAATTTATATAAACCAAAAGAAATATTCATATTATTTTCAAAACTGCTTTTTATGAAACATGATTCTATTATATTCCTTTCAACCATATATATATATATATATATATATATATATATATATATATATATATATATATATATATATATATATATGCAAGAAAATCACTATGAAACAATAGAAGAATTCCAAGCGCTTTCGTGACTACTCACATTATCAAGGAACTATAACAGGAAACATTACAGGAACTATAACAGGAAACATGACTATTTTTTCATAGTGGTTTTCTTGCATATATATATATATATATATATATATATATATATATATATATATATATATATATATATATATATATATATATATATATATATATATATATGTCATGCCGATTAGGTAAAACTGGTCAATTAGCAAGAACTCATCTAAAATTAGGTCTTTTCTGAAATTTTATCTTATACGTTTAAAGATATATTTTTTAATTTATGTTAATTTAAAAATTTATAATTTTGTACCAAGAGAAACTTTGAAAACCTACCTAACCTTATTACAACAAGCGCAATTTAATTTAGCCTAACCCAACTAAATATATTTTAGATACCTTAACAATATTTTAATAATAAACAAACACAATGAAATATATTTTTTCGTTAGGTTCAGAATGATTTTGGCGAAATTATTGCATACACAAATTTTCGCTTTTCTTATATGGCAAGAAGAGCGTTGCTATTTAAGCCAAAATCGCAAGTTTTACCTAATCGCACGACTATATATATATATATATATATATATATATATATATATATATATATATATATATATATATATATATATATATATGAAAAATTCTGTTCCACTTTCCCATGGATATAAGGAGAAATAAAGAAGAACAAGAACTAGTAAGAAAATAGAAGAAAACCCAGGGAGGTGTGTATATATATATGCTTGAATAGAAACTATGTAACATGCCAAGACGAAACCATTCTCACTATTGTAACTCTATTTATTAATTTGCAATTTGTAATACAATCTAAATACAATCTGAATACAATCTAAATATTCTGAACTTCCTCACTATTGGAAATCTATTTAATCATTTGAAATTTGTATTCATTTGTAATATAGATTAAGAACTAGTATTAGTCTGCCCGAAATGCCTAGCATGCCTGGGCATGCTAGGCATGCTAATGGCCATCTTTGTAATTATTGTCTTATAAATGTAAACCACACAATGTAATCTTTACAGAGAAATAATAAAATCTAATCTAATCTATTCTATACATGCATGTGTAGTGTGACCTAAGTGAAAGTAGAAGTAGCAAGACATACTTGCAACCTTGCATGTTTGTGAGACAGAAAAAAGACACCAGCAATCCTACCATCACGGAAAACAATTATAGGTTTCTGTTTCAATCTAATTTGATAGGACGGTAATACTACTCTCTGGGTGGTTGTTGTCTACCAACCTACTACCACAACATTTATGAAGGGATTCATGGAAACCGACAGGCCGGACTCGAGTCCTGGATATGGCAAGTACAGTGTCTGCACTCTGAAGGAGGGTGTTAATGTAGTGTAAGCGCACCTCTTGCAAGACAGTGATGAAGTGAATGATGTTGAAAGATTTTCTTTTCGGCCCACCCGGCCTTGGTGGGAAACGGCCGATATGTTAATAATATACATATATATATATATATATATATATATATATATATATATATATATATATATATATATATATATATATATATATATATATATATATATATATGTCACATGTTTATGTTTGGTGATGGTGGATATGATGTTGATTATCCTATTGGTGTTTGGTGATGGACTAAGGAACATTTATGCATATACATATGCATATACATGCTCAAGTATGGATCTGTACAAGAAACACTCAAAAAATATGCTCAGCCTCGTTTGTTTTCATTGCAAGATGGAGAAATCGTGTTTAAAAAGCAGCAATCAATATTTGTTCATATTTACTGAATTCCATTTTCAAATGATCAATGACAAAACCATAAAATGTATACTTTAGCGGGTGTTATTTATACATATCATGACGGATGTTATTGGATTAATGTATACCGTTATAGTGTTGATAGGACTCTGCAATATTCGTCTCATGAGCGAACAGTGCTAATGGACTCTGAACATGCAATTATTTGAATGGTCTTTGACAATAATTGTCAATAACGTTCAGACTTCAGTTAGGTCGTCCGAGCGTTACGAATCCACTGATATGAGAGGCTTTACTGCTCCTCTATCTGTACTTAACTGGAGAATGTCGTCTGCCAATGAAAGCCAAGCGAAGCTTCAAGCGGTACATTAACATTTAGTACCATTAGACGCAATACAGACCGAGGAAGTGTGAATCCAATACTCCAGTAAACCAATGTATTAAGATTACCACAAAAAAATTAACGTATAGACCGATTGATAGGTAGACAGAACAATATACAGACATAAATAGATTGATTGATATTAAGCTAAAATTACAGAGAAAGTAATAATATAATAATATTTATGTTATAATTGAATGGTAAAAGTCGATGATATTCGGTAAATAAAAACAAAGCTTTACAAAGAAACCGTGAAAAACTAGGAAATTCTTGACTAGATAACAAGAAATAACTCAACAGTCAAACAGAAAACGCAGATAATTAATCTAAAGTGAATAGGCGCTCAGGTAAGTGAGGATCAGTTAAGTCCTACTGATGTTGTGAACAATGATGGTGATATAGGTAATGATATAAATGATAGTCGAAACGAAAGTGAAGATTAATGCATATAATAATAATTCTGATGATTATGATGAACTCACCTGTTTGTGGTTGCAAGCGTCGAGTCTCGCTCCTGGCCCCGCCTCTGCTCTGGCCACTACAGGGTTCCAAATTCTCGTAATTATGTAAGCCCTATCATACGAATTCTTAAAGTTGCGTATGCATCCTGCCTCTACCACTTTACTGTCTAGAGCCCCTAGAGTGATCCAACTTCTTTGGCACCGTGGGCCACTTCAGAACTAAACTTATAAGTAGAGGGCCACCAATTTGTTGTATATATATATATATATATATATATATATATATATATATATATATATATATATATATATATATATATATATATATATATATATGCAAGACAAACCACGGGGGTGGCCTAAGTGTAAGTAGAAGTGGCAAGATATACACCTGTTATCCATATATATATATATATATATATATATATATATATATATATATATATATATATATATATATATATATATATAAATATATATATATGAAGACCTTCCCTCTTGCTATAACTTCATCCTAATAGGGTCGGAGACACATGGAGCATGGGGCAAGTGTGCTCTAAAGTTTCTTAAGGAGCTGGGTGGAAAACTCATCATAGAAACCAAGGACCACAGGGCGACCAGCATCCTCTTTCAGAGACTCAGTGTTGCGATCCAGAGGGAAATGCCTGCAGTATTCTGGGCACGCAGCCCACTACCGGAGAGCTGGACGAAGTATTTGACATGTAGCTCTGAGTTGTCATCTATGTTGTTTTACTCACTATTGTATTCTTGTTAATGTATTTTGACAATGTATTGTATCTTGAAATAAAATTTATATATATTTAATAAAAGATGGGGTGGTAGGGGAAGTGGAATATTCAAATGGCTTCAGAAAGACATCTAAATATTCTTCCTTAAAGCCATTTTATCCACTTCTCGAGGCTATGGAACCCACAATTTACACCAGAGGTGGACCCCATTTTATATATATATATATATATATATATATATATATATATATATATATATATATATATATATATATATATATATTCACAAACACTGATCTCTGGCCGACGGAGACTCGAACCTACGAACCTCATGACAAGGTACGCAGTGCTTTACCGACCGTACTACACTGGTCCAATACCTTGGCATCCAGCTTTCGCTAGACGTTATTCCAAGGCAGCCAGCTTTCAGGCAGGAAGGCTTACAGCTTTTCATCTCATCCCTGCATGCATCGACACAACTAGAGATTTTTACAATGCTAGGAATTCGCAAGAGCAGGCGAAATATTCACAAACACTGATCTCTGGCCGACGGAGACTCGAACCTACGAACCTCATGACAAGGTCGCAGTGCTTTACCGACCGTACCACACTGGTCCAATACCTTGGCATCCTGCTTTCGCTAGACGTTATTCCAAGGCAGCCAGCTTTCTAGCGAAGCTGGATGCCAAGGTATTGGACCAGTGTGGTACGGTCGGTAAAGAATGATTTTGACGAAATTATTGCATACACAAATTTTCACTTGGCTTATATGGCAAGGTGAGCGTTGCTATTTAAGCCAAAATCCCAAGTTTTACCTAATCGGCACGACATATATATATATATATATATATATATATATATATATATATATAGTCGTGCCGATTAGGTAAACTTCGATATATATATATATATATATATATATATATATATATATATATATATATATATATATATATATATATATATGTCGTGCCGATTAGGTAAAACTTGCGATTTTGGCTTAAATAGCAACGCTCACCTTGCCATATAAGACAAGTGAAAATTTGTGTATGCAATAATTTCGCCAAAATCATTCTGAACATAACGAAAAAATATATTTCATTGTGTTTGTTTATTATTAAATTAATGTTAACGAATCTAAAATATATTTAGTTGGGTTAGGCTAAATTTAATTGCGCTTGTTGTAATAAGGTTAGGTAGGTTTTAAAAGTTTCTCTTGGTACAAAATTATAAATTCTTACATTAACATAAATGAAAAAAATATATCTTTAAACGTATAAGAGAAAATTTTAGAAAGGACTTAATTTTAGATGAGTTCTTGCTAATTGCCCAGTTTTACCTAATCGGCACGACATATATATATATATATATATATATGTCGTGCCGATTAGGTAAAACTTGCTATTTTGGCTTAAATAGCAACGCTCACCTTGCCATGTAAGACAAGTGAAAATTTGTGTATGCAATAATTTCGTCAAAATCATTCTGAACATAACGAAAAAATATATTTCATTGTGTTTGTTTATTATTAAATTAATGTTACCGTATCTAAAATATATTTAGTTGGGTTAGGCTAAATTAAATTGCGCTTGTTGTAATAAGGTTAGGTAGGTTTTCAAAGTTTCTCTTGGTACAAAATTATAAATTCTTACATTAACATAAATGAAAAAAATATATCTTTAGAACTAAATAGTGACAGCTTAAGGACTTAATTTTAGATGAGTTCTTGCTAATTGACCAGTTTTACCTAATCGGCACGACATATATATATATATATATATATATATATATATATATATATATATATATATATATATATATATATATATATATGTCGTGCCGATTAGGTAAAACTTCGATTTTGGCTTAAATAGCAACGCTCAACTTGCCATATAAGACAAGTGAAAATTTGTGTATGCAATAATTTCGAAAAAATCATTCTGAACATAACGAAAAAATATATTTCATTGTGTTTGTTTATTATTAAATTAATGTTAACGTATCTAAAATATATTTAGTTGGGTTAGGCTAAATTAAATTGTGCTTGTTGTAATAAGGTTAGGTAGGTTTTCAAAGTATCTCTTGGTACAAATTTATAAATTCTTACATTAACATAAATGAAAAAAATATATCTTTAAACGTATAAGAGAAAATTTTAGAAAGGACTTAATTTTAGATGAGTTCTTGCTAATTGACCAGTTTACCTAATCGGCACGACATATATATATATATATATATATATATATTCAGGAAACCAGTAATTGATTTAGTTGGACTTGAGTCCTGGAAATGGGAAGTACAATGCCTGCACTTTAAAGGAGGGGTCTGGGATAGTGACAGCTGGGACGGACTATTCTCAGCTGTCGTATCTGAGCGCCTCTGCAAAGACAGTGATTATGTATGAGTGTGGTGAAAGTGTTGAATGATGATGAAAGTATTTTCTTTTTGGGGATTTTCTTTCTTTTTGTGTCACCCTGCCTGGGAGACGGCCGACTTGTTAAAAAAAAATATATATATATATATATATATGCAAAACAATCGCAGAGAGGTTATCTTGACAATGCGAGACAAGCCACGGGGGGTGTAAATCTTTAGCTCAAGTACTTTCACATTTCTCAGTGTGTCATCAGGAGCGCTGCAATTTTGCAAAGGCAACATCAGGAGAAGTAGGGTAAGTTTTCAGATCGTGGTAGTGTGGAGCCAACCAGCCACTCTCTGAAAACTTACCCTACTTCTCCTGTTGTTGCCTTTGCAACATTGCACAGATCCTGATGATGCACTGAGAAGTGTGAAAGTACTTGAGCTAAAGATTTACACCCCCCGTGGCTTGTCTTTCATTGTCAAGATCGCCTGTCTGCGTTTGTTTTGCATATACTATATATATATATATATATATATATATATATATATATATATATATCGTGCCGATTAGGTAAAACTGGCGATTTTGGCTTAAATAGCAACGCTCACCTTGCCATATAAGACAAGTGAAAATTTGTGTATGCAATAATTTCGCCAAAATCATTCTGAACCTAACGAAAAAAATAGATTTCATTGTGTATGTTTATTATTAAATTAATGTTAACGTATCTAAAATATATTTACTTGGGTTAGGCTAAATTAAATTGCGCTTGTTATAATAAGGTTAGGTAGGTTTTCAAAGTTTCTCTTGGTACAAAATTATAATATTTTACATTAACATAAATGAAAAAATATATCTTTAAAAGTATAGAGAAAATTTTAAAGAGGACTTAATTTTAAATGAGTTCTTGCTAATTGACCAGTTTTACCTAATCGGCACGATTATATATATATATATATATATATATATATATATATATATATATATATATATATATATATATATATATATATATACATATATATTACACTTAGGTCACACTACCCTAGTAGCCCCATCTCCTGTAGAAAATACTAAAAAAAGAAGAACATCTTGATGAAACTGGGATGTTTGAATGTGCGTGGATGCAGTGCGGATGATAAGAAAGAGATGATTGGTGATGTTATGAATGAAAAGAAGTTGGATGTTCTGCCTCTAAGCGAAACAAAGCTGAAGGGCGTAGGCGAGTTTCAGTTGGGAGAAATAAATGGGATTAAGTCAGGAGTATCAGAGAGTGTTAGTGCTAAGGAAGGGGTAGCAATAATGTTGAAGGATCAGTTATGGAAGGAGAAGAGAGAATATAAATGTATAAATTTAAGGATAATGTGGATTAAAATAAGGGTCGGATGCGAAAAGTTGGTCATAATGAGTGTGTATGCACCTGGAGAAGAGAGGAGTGTAGAGAGAGAGAATTTTTAGCGAGTGTGTAGGAACTTTTAAACCAAATGAGAGAGTAATTGTGGTAGGGGACCTAAATGCTAAAGTAGGAGAAACATGTAGAGAGGGTGTGGTAGGTAAGTTTGGGGTGCCAGGTGTAAATGATAATGGGAACCCTTCGATTGAACTTTGTATATAAAGGGGTTTGGTTATAGGTAATACATATTTTCAGAAAAAGAGGATAAATAAGTATACAAGATATGATGTAGGGCGTAATGACAGTAGTTTGTTGAACTAAGTATTGGTAGACAAATGACTGTTGAGTAGACGTCAGGATGTAGATGTTTATAGAGGGGCCACAGATATATCAGATCACTTTTAAGTTGTAGCTACAGTGTGAGTAAAAGGTAGATGGGATACAAGGAAAATAGAAGCAGCAAGTAAGAGAGAGGTGAAGGTTTATAAACTAAAGGAGGAGGCAGTTAAGGTAAGATATAAACACCTATTAGAGGATTGATGCGCTAATGAGAGTATAAGCAATGGGGTCGAAGATGTATGGGGTAGGTTTAAGAATGCAGTGTTAGAGTGTTCAGCAGAAGTTTGTGGTTACAGGAACGTGGGTGCGGTAGGGAAAAGAGCGATTGGTGGAATGATGTAAAAAAAGGAGTAAGGGAGAAAAAGTTAGCGTATGAGAGGTTTTTGCAAAGTAGAAGTGATGCAAAGAGGGAGGAGAATATGGAGAGAAAAAGAGAGGTTAAGAGAGTTGTGAAGCAATGTAAAAAGAGAGCAAATGAGAGAGTGAGTGAGATGTTATCAACAAATTTTGTTGAAAATAAGAAAATAACAAAATAAGAAAAATAAGAAAAAGTTGAGAAAGCGTAGGGAACAAATGGATGGGTGTAAGGTATAATTTGTTTTGAGCCAATGTTTTTGAGAGGAAAGGGTTTCCGTTTGAAGGACTGGTAAGGCTGAGCTTGGTGTTTCGTATCAAGCAGAGCTTCCTCATATTGGGGTTGAGTGTGGTGTCTCCTGGACGCGGAGCTTCTGCACTTGTTTTGTTGACAGGTTATCTTTGTTTATTCTCTCCCTCAGTTGTTCCCTATCCTGTAGCATTCTCAACCGATCCAGGTTCGCATGATGACATTTATCTGTCAACCTCAACAGTGGTTTCACTATCAATATCTGATGTAGTGCCATTTCTGGTGGAAGAATCAGTTTGACCGATCGTATTTTGCCCCATGCACACTTTGAGGTTCTTTGAAGAATTGTTGCCTCACGCACATCAGCCTTTCCGCCTGTCGTTCCTTCAGCCTCCCGAAGGCCATCAATGGTCGTCGACCTCCTTCTTTCCTCCTCTCTTATCCTTTCGAGAGTTCGTGATCTTTAGTTAGCAGTTTCTTCGCTGCTCCTCGTACATCTTCGCCTCCCAGTGACCAGAGAGCATTCCTGCAAAGGATATTTTTACCGCCCTTCCTCCCGTCTTCATACATGTTGTATGAGAGATGCAATGATTATAGTGATGATTATAGCGGTGTTAATGGTAATAATGGTAATGATTACATCAATGAAGATAATGATTATGGTGAAGAAGTTGATAAGTTTGATGATTATAGTGATGGTTATGATGATGATTATGATGATAACGATGGAACAGATGAAGAGGCTGATGATGAAGTTAATAACGATGCCTCCCAGGCACTATATAACCCCTAGGGGCTTATAACGTCCCCGTAATTAAACTGAAACAAAGAATGATGATAATGATGGAATTAATGATGATGATGCAACTTATAATGATGATTATATTTAAAAAAGATTATTAAGGATGCTGATGAGGAAGGAAATCTTTACTAGGGCAACAATTTATTTCATATTTTGCAATTAAAGACAACGTGTTTGGTCTGTTCTTTTTTTCAATTATGAATAATAAAAATGATAATGTAGCTAAATATATGAGACAGATAATTCTATAAAATTATATTTTCGTTTTCGCTATTACTGAAAAATCACATTAACAATATATATTTAGAAAAAAATATTAAAATAAATATATAACAATTATGTAAATGTTTCTGAAAACTGTGCAGCCATATATTGTCTGTGGAATGAATGCTATTTAGATTCCATCAAAGCAAAGGGAAGATTAATTCGGTTCTTTTAACCAGACCCATCACCCGCATCAAGGAAAATAATTTAAAAAATTAAAATGAGCAAAATAGCATCTATAAAGTGCATTTACTCTAACAGAGGTTTTCTCCACTTGTTATGCAGACACAAAATATGAAAATAGCCTATGTGAATTGTCCTAAATTCAGTTCACCATCAATGAACATTTCCGGTAGTCAAATGAGTTTTGGAGTTAGAAACGAAAATTTTGAAGAAATGAAAGAAAAAATGTCACTGACAATATTATTAAAATAGCAAAATCTGCCACGTTAAATTTAAAAAGGCCCTGTAAAGTTTTTTATTTTATTTTCTCATTTATATTTTATTTCGAATTTTTTCAATCCTATAGGATAAATATTATATATTTAGTTTTAAGAAAATCACTTAGAGTAAATCTGCTAAATTAAAAATGGGAAAGTGGCACCCACACAGCTCATAATTAGTCCCAAAATATTTCAGGGTTTAGGTTTCAAGCTGGCCATAAGATTCATTCTCTAGTTATTACTTGGGATTTTGTTTATTAAAATTGGAAATTTTTTTTAATAAAGACTATCAGTGATGAAAGTATGAAGCAGATCAGTAAAGACATTCTCCAGTAATTGATCTCATTCTAACGACATCAGTTCTCATACTAGCTTATAGGCGCATCCCTCTTATAAAATTATTCAACGTTTTATTTTGAAGTCATTAAAAAGAAGCAATCTTTATTTAGTTATTGAATATAAATGAATACAATTATTCATTCAATAAAAATAAAATTTTAGACTTATTGCAACCAGTAACAGCGCTAACCAGTGGAGAAATTGGAAGACGATCAGGTGAGTCATTCTCCAGTTATGGCATGGATTCCAACGATTTCAAGAATTTTTTAATTATTTTCCTATATTTGCAAAATTGCACACAAAACTTGTTTTAATGGATACTATCCAGGCCTAAAGACGCACCATCCATTAAATATTGAAACCATTTACAAGAGGTTAACAAATTTAATTAATGTGATTTAACGGGTATACAAATTTCACAATATTTTACATATAAAATGGGCAACTCTGCGACTATACACTTGAATTTCACTCTGTACTGTCTTTGAATTAGGAGGGTTTCTTTGTATATTTGAGCGTATGGGAATCTTTATTGAAGAAACGTTTCTCCACACAGTGGCTTCATCAGTCCAATACAAAGCAGAAAGGTGTAAGTAGAGGAGGAGTTTGAAGTAATCAGTCCCTCAGCCTAGAGTCGATGTGTTCAGTCCATCAATCTTGTAGAAAGTACAGCATAGGGCCAGAGAAGTGCCTTATATACTGAAGTCAGGTGAGTCGAAGCAGGAGGAGGCGGGGTCATAGTGGAACCATCCACTAGTGTAAGTAGGTCTTCGTCTAAAGGTTGAACTTTAACGGCCCTATGCTGTAATTTCTTCAAGATTGATGGACTGAACACATCGACTCCAGGCTCAGGGACTGATTACCTCAAACTCCTCCTCTCCTTACACCTTTCTGCGTTGTATTGGACTGATGAAGCCACTGTGTGGCGAAATGTTTCTTCAATAAAGATTCCCATATGTTGCATAAATGTCTCAATCTTCAACTTGTCGGTTTTAAACCATTTATCACATATCTGAACGTACACTGCTTATAGCTGAAGTCATCGGAACCAGTCGAGGATGTTAAGAATACGTTCAAGTGTTGTAGGCATTCCGTGTTGCCAGAAGTAGTTAAATATAGTTAACATCTTGAGGACAAAATTGTGATTACAATATAAGACAAAAGGTGCCAATATCTGTGATGGTCTTAGTGTAGTAATAAGATTGTTAAGTGAGTGTACTGTAGGGTAGACGGTAGCTTGTATGCACAATCCACCTTGTCCGTGATTAGTAACGTCCGTTGTGTGTTAGCGGGTGAGTTAGAAGGCACACGAAGAATAGACGTGGTTTATTTGGCAAATGTGTTTCTCAGGCCAATGGCAAGCATGCTGAGAGCTAGAGTGAGAGAGAGGCAGGGTCTGGTAAATTCATGTAAGGGCCAGACTAAACCCACCAGACACACTTAGGCGGGGATTATGAAATGACTTGTAGAAACATCATTACAGTGTTTAAAATATAAAGCTGGTCTCGAGTTATGAGAAAAAAAAATCTGTGGAAAAAAGTGAAAAAAAAATGGCTTCGCGGATGCATTTCACAGGAAGGATGACACCTTATAAATTTAGACTTTGTAGGTGTATATTTGAAGTTTTAATGAAATTTTTATATACATAGCATCATTGGATTCACAGCTACACTGGTGAATGTTATGTATGATTGAATTATTTTTTGTGATGATGGGCTTTATTATTAGCTGCGTAAATTTTTAATTGCTGGTAAATTTCAGATTGCTGGTGTATCTTAATTGGAATAAATGCAAAAAAAAAAAATGAAATATTGAAATCTTACGTATTCGGTGTGTTTTAATTTTCACTAGTTTAATTAACCCTTAAATACTGTACGACTTTATGCCAGCGCCAGGCACACTGTTATGTACAGGTCTTCTCTGCTCAATATTATATAGACCATTCTCAATATTATTTTTTTGTGCTAACTTTGAAGAGCCTCTTTTGTTCGGCTATTAAAGTTTAACAATTCTTAATCCGACTTGGAAAGAGGTTCGTATTGTTAATATAACGTGCTTATGCCATTTGAACATTTTTGTAATGAATCCAAGGTCGGCTGTGCAGTAGCAATGGACATTGTTCGTGTTCTCGACTGAGTATACCACCAGGGACTCTTGGCAAAACTGCAAGCACTAGGAATCGCCGGCTCTGCACTATGTCTCTTCAGTGATTACCTTAAAGGTACATCTCTAAGATTAGTTCTTAATGAAACAGAGTCAACAAGACACTCTATTGGTGCAAGTGTTCCATAGGGAAGTGTGCTTGGGCCATTGGTTTCGAATGTCTACTTCAATGACCTTCATCTTATCCCGGAATCCCATGCATATGCAGACGACTGTACTTTGACATTTTCCTATCCAAGAGAAGAAATGCCACCTGCTCTAAGTTACATCAATTTCTAGTTACAACAATATCTGCCTTGGGAAACCGAAGGTAGGTCATATTTGCTCCTTAGAAAACACAAATGATGATGGTCTCAAGGTACCGTTATGATAATGCTGGAGCAGTGGTAAGAATGAATGGGAGAGTGTTGGTATCCAGAGACGAAGGGGTGAAATTTTACTCCAAATGACTATGAAGAATCATGTTGTAAATCTTGCAAACAAATCGACAGGAAGCTTACGACACTTAGATGTATCTCGCATCTGCTCGACAATAGAGGCTGTCAGATCCTGTACTAAACACAAATATGCTCACACCTTGAATATGGTCTACTTTTTTGGATTGTCTGTCATCCCCCCTCCTACCGTGTTCTTGACGGAATAGAGAACAGGCAACATTGATCAAATCTCGCATGAACCCAGCCTGGAAAGAACTGTCGTTCAGCAGAATCTTCAACACCAAGAGGGATGTGGGCAGCCTTACTGTTGTACATGTACAAGGTCAATACTGAAAAAGAACAACACTTGGCTCACACCAAGGACGACGAGAAGTGAACTTCTACAGAACAAGATGGGTAGCAAACGTCAACTACACTCTGACTGTACCATTTTCAAGAACATCAATTCATCTCAGATCATTTATTCCTAGGGTGACTAGAATCTGGAACATGTTCGTACAATATATTGACATCAACGAAATAAAATCATTTAAGCACATGAAATAGCTGGTCCACAACTGCCTTCAACTTCATCCTATTCATTATTTGTATATCTCTTAAAAGAAAAATGAGATGAGGTAGGTAACAGCTTTTAGCTTTAAAATAAATGTAAGTACTCATAACCTAACACTCTAAAGCCCTCCAAGAGTGAAACCATCACAAAGAACGAGGAAATAATCAATGCTGTGCAAACAATCCACCCTGAAGTCTCTACTACCGCTCCATCCACTCTTGGGAGCACCGCTGGGTAACCAGGCCATCGACACAGTCCTCAAGGACAAATTGAATGACCTAAAGAGAATGGAGGAGAGAATACGAGATCTCGATACCCGTGATGCCCTGTATCTCCTCGCAAGGTGTCTTACTCTGCAAAGACTCACTTCCTGAGGTGCGCACCTTCTTTTAACAACCCAACACTCGACGAATATGACTCACTAATGAGATCAATCTTTAAGAAGGCACTGAATCTGTCACTGGACGATCAGCAATGGGATCAGGGAACCCTCCCAGTGCGACTGGGAGGTATAGGGTGCGCAAAGCAACGCATGTAGCTTTACCTTCTTTTCTGTTTTCGAGTTTGTCTTAAAGTGGAGAGGTGCGGTAGGAGCTCAAGACCCCAGGTTCATTGAAGCAGCTGAGGGGTGGGACACCCTTGCCGACTCCTCCAATAGACCAGCTCCTCCCAAATCGCCAACACAATGCTCACCAACGCTTCAGGAAAGGACAAAGCTCGTCTCCTAGCGGTAAAGGCACCACATTCAGAAGACTTCCTTAGCTGTTTCCAATTCCTCTCTGGGCACTCAACTCGACCCACCGAACATTGGAGTATTTGCGGTAGGGCGACGGCTGATCAATTCGGACTCCATGGCCTCGTGTGTCACACATCAATAGGGAAGTAAGGTAGACATGAGGAGGTCAATGACATCATAAAGAGAAGCCTCGCCACGGCCCTTTGCCCAGCTCAACGGGAACCCCAAGTACAGAGGTCTGACATAAGTCAAAAGCGTCCTGATTGAGCCACTATGCTAATCTGGAAGGATGGTAAGCAGATTGCCTGGGACTTCACCTGTGCCGCAGCATTGGCAGACATTTACTTGTCATACTCCGTAGCAGAAGGGGGTGGAGCTGCCAGCCATAGGAAAACCCAGAAGACCCACAAATATGAAGGCCTTCCCCCTTGCTATAATTTCATCCCAATAGGGTTGGAGACCCTTAGAGCATGGGACAAGTGTGCTGGGCAGGACAATAACCATGCCACATATAAGCTGAATAATATAGATCTTATTACTTGTAATTGCGAGAAGGATTTAGGAGTTCTGGTTAGTAGTAATCTGAAGCCTAGACAACAGTGCATAAGTGTTCGCAATAAAGCTAACAGAATCCTTGGCTTCATATCAAGAAGTATAAATAACAGAAGTCCTCAGGTTGTTCTTCAACTCTATATATCCTTTGGTTAGGCCTCATTTAGATTATGCTGCACAGTTCTGGTCACCGTATTACAGAATAGACATAAATGCACTGGAAAATGTACAAAGGAGGATGACAAAGTTGATCCCTTGTATCAGAAATCTTCCCTATGAGGATAGACTGAGGGCCCTGAATCTGCACTCTCTAGAAAGGCGTAGAATTAGGGGGGATATGATTGAGGTGTACAAATGGAAAACAGGAATAAACAAAGGGGATGTAAATAGCGTGCTGAAAATATCCAACCAAGACAGGACTCGCAGCAATGGTTTCAAGTTGGAAAAGTTCAGATTCAGGAAGGATATAGGAAAGCACTGGTTTGGTAATAGAGTTGTGGATGAGTGGAACAAACTCCCGAGTACCGTCATAGATGCTAAGACGTTGTGTAGTTTTAAAAATAGGTTAGATAAATACATGGGTGGGTGTGGATGGGTGTGAGTTTGGACCTGACTAGCTTGTACTAGGTCAGATGCAGTGCTCCTTCCTTAAGTGAATGTAACCTGACCTGTACTAATTCCTTAAGTGGAAGTGACCTGACCAGGTGGTCGGCTGGACAATTATATGAGTGGGTGCGGTTGGGTGTGAATTGGTCCTGACTAGCTTGTGCTACTAGGTCAGATGCAGTGCTCCTTCCTTAAGTGAATGTAACCTGACCTGGCTGGGTCGGGGCATTGGCTTAAGCCATTAGAGATTTGGACCTGCCTCGCATGGGCCAGTAGGCCTGCTGCAGTGTTCCTTCTTTCTTATGTTCTTATGTAAAGTTCCTCAAAGAGCTGGGTGAAAAACTCATCATAGAAACGAAGGATCACAGCTTTCTCTTTCAGAGACTCAGTGTTGCGATCCAGAGGGGAAATGCCTGCAGCATTCTGGGCACACGGCCCACTGCCAGGGAGCTGGACGAAGTGTTGCCGATATACCTCTGAGATGTCATCTATGTTGTTGTACTCCCTATTGTATTTTTGTCAATGTACTTTGTCTCTAAATAAAGTTTATGTAGAATATAGGGGGTGGTAGAAGAAAACAATTTTTAAACAGCTTAAGGGAGAACCTTGAGTTTTCCCTGAAACAAGTTTATTCTTTTCTCTGAGGATGAGGATGAAGGGCAACACCCTTCGGCGCCTAGTCGCCAAGGCTGCAGTACAAATGATAAGTCAAGAGGCTGCCTCAATGTTGAAGCCAATTCAACTCTGTTTTGGTGTTCAACAAGGCTATGAAGCAGCTGCCCATGCAGCACGAGTATACATCAACAACATGTCCAATGAAAAAGCCTTGATTAAATTGGACTTTGCCAATGCTTTCTACTCAGTCATAAGGGATGCTGCTCTCCAAGCAGTTTCTAGACACTTCCCTTCCCTCTATCCCTTCATAGAATCTTTCCCTCGAAGATGGGCAGTGGTTGCAAGCCTCACTTCCAGTCAGGCTTGGGGGGCTGAGAGTACGCAACTCCTCCCAGATTGCCCTACCAGTTTTCCTATCCTCTTCCATAGCATCAAACGAGCTAATAAAACAAATTCTTCTGGATAATCTCAGTGATTCAGCAGGAATACAAGACACTAGCTACGCCAGTGCCATCACTGAATGGGAGACTCTTGCTGCTCCAGCACCAAAACCTAGTGCAGAACTGGCCTACAAACAGTCAAGCTGGGATGGCCCCATCACTGAAAAGATGCTTGCCAACATGCTTAGGGCTGTAACGTCAAACAGGGAGACTGCCCATCTCCTAGCTGTGAGTGCACATCACTCTGGGGACTTCCTCCAAACAGTTCCCATTTCGGCAATGGAAATACGCTTCGACCCTAAGACCCTCCGCATTGCAGTGGCTCTGCGCCTTGCTGCCCCAATTCACACGGAATATACGTGTATCTGCGGCGATGCGCAAGCCGGCCAATATGGTCTACATGGTCTAAACTGTTACAAAACCAAGGGCTGGCATGCAAGTCACAATGAAGTCAACGACATCATAAAGAGAACCCTTGCTTCAGCTGGATGCCCAGCAGAGAGAGAGCCCCGATCACTAGCAGCCAACAATACCAACAACCCAGCAAACTACCCCGACAGGATCACCATCTATCCTTGGAAGAATGGCAAGCTCGTAGCATGGGACTATACCTGTGTGTCGACGATGGCTGACACCTACATCCTTCACAGTGTCGGGCGACAGGGAGGAGCTGCTGACCACAGGGAGGAGTACAAGATCGGCAAGTACAGGGACATAAGATAACAGTATCAATTTGTCACAGTGGGATCGGAGACCTTGGGAGCATGGGGAAAAAATGCAACACGTTTCCTTAAAGAACTGGGTTCCAGACTTATCGACACCACCAGGGACCCAAGGGCAGCCACTTTCAAGTTCCAGCTCCTCAGTGTGGCCATCCAGAGGGAAAATGCATGCTGCATACTGGGCTCGCGTCTGGCTTCGGAGGAGCTGGAGGAGATTCATAATCTTTGATATATTGTACCATTGTATTCATGTTCATGTTTGTGTTTTCTGTCAATGTATTTTGTCTATTAATAAAGCACTCATATAACATATATATATAGGGGTGGTAGGAGAAGAAAATATTCAAACAGCTCCGGGGAGAACCTCGAGTTTTCCCTGAGGTACGTTTATTGTTTTCTGAGAATGAGGGTCCCCATTAAAGTTCTAGAGGTGGTACCTCCTATATAAATTATATATATAAATATATATATATATATATATATATATATATATATATATATATATATATATATATATATATATATATATATATATATATATATATATATATATATATATATATATATATATATAAGAACATAAGAAAGAAGGAACACTGCAGCAGGCCTACTGGCCCATGCAAGGCATGTCCAAGTCTCCAACGGCTTAAGCCAATGCCCGACCCAGCCAGGTCAGGTTACATTCACTTAAGGAAGGAGCACTGCATCTGACCTAGTAGCACAAGCTAGTCAGGACCAACTCACACCCAACGCACCCACTCATATATTTATCTAGCTGACCACCTGGTCAGGTCACTTCCACTTAAGGAATTAGTACAGTTACTGACCTGGTAGTACAAGCTAGTCAGGTTCAAACTCACACCCATCCACACCCACCCATGTACTTATCTAACCTATCTTTAAAACTACACAACGTCTTAGCATATATGACGGTACTCGGGAGTTTGTTCCACTCATCCACAACTCTATTACCAAACCAGTGTTTTCCTATATCCTTCCTGAATCTGAACTGTTCCAACTTGAAACCATTGCTGCGAATCCTGTCTTGGCTGCATATTTTCAGTACGCTATTTACATCCCCTTTATTTATTCCTGTTTTCCATTTATACACCTCAATCATATCCCCCCTAAGTCTACGCCTTTCTAGAGAGTGCAGATTCAGGGCCCTCAGTCTATCCTCATAGGGCAGATTTCTGATACATGGGATCAACTTTGTCATCCTCCTTTGTACGTTTTCCAGTGCATTTACACCCATTCTGTAATACGGTGACCAGAACTGTGCAGCATAATCTAAATGAGGCCTAACCAAAGATATATAGAGTTGAAGAACAACCTGAGAACTTCTATTATTTATACTTCTTGATATGAAGCCAAGGATTCTGTTAGCTTTATTGCGAACACTTATGCACAGTTGTCTTGACTTCAAATTACTACTAACCAGAACTCCTAAATCCTTCTCGCAATCACAAGTAATAAGATCTGCATTATTCAGCTTATATGTGGCATAGTTATTGTCCTGCCCAACATATATATATGTCGTGCCGATTAGGTAAAAATGGTCAATTAGCAAGAACTCATCTAAAATTAAGTCCTTTCTAAAATTTTCTCTTATACGTTTAAAGATATATTTTTTCATTTATGGTAAAGTAAGAATTTATAATTTTGTACCAAGAGAAACTTTGAAAACCTACCTAACCTTATTACAACAAGCGCAATTTAATTTAGCCTCACCCAACTAAATATATTTTAGATACGTTAACATTAATTTAATAATAAACAAACACAATGAAATATATTTTTTT
>WNWK01018695.1:0-39368 GCA_009830355.1 Cherax destructor | reverse complement strand
GACAGCCTACCCTCGGCAGTAGGGGGACGGGCCCCAAGACAAAGATCGACCGGTTTTTAAAAAACCCACGGGCTCCCGGATGGTCAAAATGCTTTGTTAACTCGCCAAAGAAAATTCCCGGAAAATAGGAAAGTCAGAAGGATAGCAGTGTAAGTGTGTGTAGGGCCAGTGTAAATGTTCAGGGGGAAGGTGGGGGGGAGGGGGGAGGGAGGGAGGGAAAAGAAAACTTTCCCCCTTTTACCCTCTTGAAGGGATGGGGCTCGAAGTGACAGCAAGCAAGTTTTCCCTTTTCAGCTACCTTAAAAAAGTAAAACTTTCCTGCGAGTGAGACCTAGACATCCTAAGTCAGCTGACTTATGAAGGTCAGCCCTAACGACAGCCTACCCTGAGCAGTGAGGGGACAGCCTACCCTCGAGCAGTGAGGGGACAGCCTACCCTCGAGCAGTGAGGGGGACAGCCTACCCTCGAGCAGTGAGGGGGACAGCCTACCCTCGAGCAGTGAGGGGGACAGCCTACCCTCGAGCAGTGAGGGGACAGCCTACCCTCGAGCAGTGAGGGGGACAGCCTACCCTCGAGCAGTGGGGGGGACAGGGCCCAAGACAAAGATCCACCGGATTTTAAAAAACCACACGGGCTACCGGATGGTCAAAATGTCTTGTGTTAACTCACCAAAGGCGAAGTTGCCGAAAAAGAAGAAGATAGGAAAGTCAGAAGGATAGCAGTGTAAAAAGTGTGTGTGTATGGGCCAGTGTAAATGTTCAGGTGGGGTATGAGGGGGGAGGATGGGGGATGGGAAGAGAGGGGGAACAAGCAAGCTTATCACCGCCTTACCTCTTGAAGGGATGGGGCTCGAAGTGACAGCAAGCAAGTTTTCCTCTCAGCTCTGGTCAAGAATTACTCAGGATAACCCAAAACAGCTTGGGAATCAGTGTTCAGAGCAGGAGCGCAGACGACGACCTGTCTCGACGGCGGCAGCGTGAAGACTCCATATCATAAACAATCTGGACCAGTTTTTAAGGAAATTTAGCTCACACTAATACGTACGATACAATAATGTTTGTGGACTGTATATGAGGATTTGACTGATTTAGAGTAGAAAGAAGAGGAGAGAACACACAATTAAGTTAACTTGACCATCACTCACCCCTTAACAGCATCATGGATGTTCACTGGAGATCGGTGACATAACTAGAGTACATGCACTGATTATAACAATCCTACCCGCCGATAACAGACTGCTACAAAAGTGAGTACTTAGCTGTAGGTGAGGAGTCTCTTCCTTTGTTGGTGTTCTCTCGCAGTCTTGCTCAATAGCGATTATACTCCCGGCAAGACGATGTTGGTGGAATTGTTGTCCCGATATAGAAGTATTGACTTCTTGACACCTCCACAATTCTCGAGACAGAATCGGGAGGTCAACATGTGGTTGTTATGAGAATGTTGCTGAGAACCACTGCACACATTCTCTCTCGTGATACTGACAAGATAAGATTTCTTCGGATTTTTAACCCCGGAGGGTTAGCCACCCAGGATAACCCAAGAAAGTCAGTGCGTCATCGAGGACTGTCTGTCTTATTTCCATTGGGGTCCTTAATCTTGTCCCCCAGGATGCGACCCACACCAGTCGACTAACAACCCAGGTACCTATTTGCTACTAGGTGAACATGACAACAGGTGTAAGGAAACACGTCGAAATGTTTCCACCCGCCGGGAATCGAACCCTGTCCCTCCGTGTGTGAAGCGAGAGCTCAAGCCACCAGACCACTGGGCCAAATCTTCTTTAATTCACACGCCAATTTAACGTTTCACTGGTTTACTCTTAATAATGTTCACTTTATTAAATTTCAACGTTGATGTGTCGAGATGAAAATGATAACCCATTACCATTCCAATGTATCCAACATGGCGGCCCCGGCTGGCATCCCTCGACCGCCGGCACACGAGGTATTTCTCTCCCCTCCAATTCCTTATAAAGATGATTCACTGGACTTTAACGTCCCACCAAGTACCGGTAATAATTTCACATCACATCCTTTACGAAAGTCACCCAGAATCAGGGTTGTGACCATATCCAGTCAGATAGTCATGTCACCGGAGCCCGGTTTAGGCCTAGACCGGCGTCACTCTGTAATGAAGCAAATCAGCCCCTCAAGCATTATTTATGTAAGGTGTGATAAATATTAGTTGTGAAAATTTCATGACTGTCCTCACTTATATTTCTTGTCTATATCCTTACCTATTTACTATGTGCATAGTTCTGTAACTCAGGAGCTCATTACCTTTGTAACTTGTCATAATTGTGACCATATCTAGTTCATTACCGCTGTAACTTGTTCAGCTATCAAAACTTTGGAGTCCAGTCAATGGACCAATTATGTATTGGTTGGGTGAGGAGGTGAGACGCTGAGCTCTGCCATCTGGTGGGAATCTAGTGAGCTAGCATTTTCTGTCAACATGGCGGCTGTAGGCAGACGCCGGCAGCAAACTGTGTGTATTGACATGGTAAAAGGAGTCTTACACCTGGCTACGGCAGGAACAGTTTTGCCGCTTATACTGAGGGATGTCTACGGCATAGAAGCTACTGATTTGTATGGAGTGGCCCTGAATGGGGTCAATCGTGTCTTTGTAAAGCTTCTGGCAACTGATGTGTATGAACGACTGGTGGATCAGCATCACGACAAGGTGTATACAGTTAATTCCACCATGCAGGTACGACTGAAGGATGTGTCCTGGGCATATTCTTGGGTACGTGTTAAAAACGTACCATTTGAGGCGGACCAAGTGGACATTATAAAGATCTTCAGTGAATATCGGACGGTGCATGCAGTGACAGCTGGGAAGTGGATTGAGGGGCCACTGGAGGGCCTATTTGAGGGAACATATTCCTTGAAAATGACCATTCGACGACCTATCCCCTCCTACGTTTTGATGGCTGATTTCAGAACACAAGTGTATGTAACTTACATGGGGCAGAGACGTACTTGCTGCTTGTGTGGGGCATATGATCATGTGTCAGCTGATTGTATGAGAAGGGGTATGAACCGTGGTGAGGGAGGCATGAGGCTGCATAGTGTTTTGGAGGCCAGAGGTGCTGGGGTGCCTGAGGGAAATGTGGAATGACAGCCCAAGCTGTGGAGTGAGATAGTGGATGGTTATGCGGAGATATGTCACACCCTGCCTAGGGTGTCGCGGGAAGATGATAAGAAGCAGAAGGGTAGTGAGGTGGAGGAGAATGGTGAAGATATACCCTTGGAGGATGTTCTGCAGGCTATAATTGATGATCCTTTACCGATGTTGGAAGTGGAGGACACTGGAGAGGTAGAAGGGGTAGTGGTATTGGATGAGGTATTACGTGTTGAAAGTCAAGAGGTGCAGCAGTTGGAGAGCGTGCAAACGACTGTTGAAGTGCATCAGGAGGATATTAGTAGTGAGCAGGTAGGGACGGTGGGGTCCCATAAGAGGTCTGAACCTTTGTCAGACAGTGATGACGTGTTAACACCCGCTCAACAATCTAGTAAAAAACCATTGGTGGAAGTTGTGGCAACGGCAGTGGGGGTGGCGCAAGAAAGGGGGGGTGTCAAGGGTGGAAAATTAGGTAATAAAGGGGGGAGGGGGTAAGGGTAAGTCAGTGTCACAGCTGACACTGTATGACGATAAATGTAAATAATAATAATAATAATAATATAATAATAATAATAATAATAATAATAATATTTTTATTTTGATGCATGTTACAAGTGTACACTGTTATTGGTAGTTACAATTATAAAACTGTAATGCAAAGAGAGCCACTGGCATGCCATGGCATTAGGGGCAGTTTATTCTAAAGACTTATTCACTAAGTACTTAATGCTAGAGAAATTGATTGAGTTTATTCTAGTTCTGTATTATTTTAAATTACAATATGATTATACATACTATTAAAAGACAATACAAGAGAGGTGTTGATTCACCGGGAAATCTCCCGGCCCGGGTCTTTACCAGATGGCGACCCGGCTCCGGCTCCCTGGCGTAGAGTATCAGAGACCTAAGTCTCCCATGGGAGGGGGTACCCCTCAGCGGCGGGACCAACTGGTCCCAGGCCTAGCCATATTCACACACAAGCACGAGGCAGGTAGGTAGATAGATGCTAGGCCACTCTGGTCTGCCACCTTCCCCGCCCCAAGGAGGCTGACGGGAAGGGCAGGAGTGCGAGCCGCAGATGGTAGCAAGCTCCAGCCTTGGCACCTACCCTGCCCTAGAAGGGCTGGGCATGGTGATCGACCTGAATACAAGAGAAATTGGTTGAGTTTAATCTAGTTGTATATTTTATTTCAAGTTACAATATGTTGATGCTATACTTGTATACTAACAATACTAGAAAAATTTATTGAGTTTCTTCTTGTTATATATTTTATTTCAAATTAACAAAATGATGATACTATAATATTTTAAATGACAATATGATGATATGAAATTGCAACAAGTGTTAAGGAGGATGACATATAAAATTGAGATTATCTTAAGTAAAATAACATTGGGTTTGAAAGTTTGTTACAGTATGAGTATTTAGTATAGGGGGAGTAGGTGATTTTTGAGAAGAGTCTTGAATTGATTTTCCGACAAGGTTAACTTAATATTTACTGGTAATGAATTCCAGATTCTGGGGCCCTTTATGTGCATAGAATTTTTACATTGGTTAGTATGGACTCGGGTATGTCAAATAGTGATCTGTGTCTTGTGTCATGGTCGTGGGACCTATTAAAGTTGTTGAGGAGAATTTTGAGTGGAGGGTTAATATTAGCATGTAGAGTTTTATGTATGTAGAAGGCACATGAATAGGTATGAATATTTTTATAGTGAGTAGTTTTAAGGTTCTGAATATAGGTGGAGTATGCTGTCTAGAGTGGGAATTTGTTATCATCCTGACTGCAACCTTTTGCTGTGTTATGAGTGGTCTAAGGTGATTTAATGTTGTTGAGCCCCATGCACAGATTCCATAGGTGAGATAAGGGTAGATAAGAGAATGATATAGTGCAATGAGAGCTGGTTGTGGCACATAATAGCATATCTTAGATAATATACCTACTGTCTTTGAGATTTTCTTGGAAATTTGTTGTATGTGTGTTTGGAATTTAAGACTACTGTCAAGGTGGATTCCTAGGAATTTTCCCTCTGTGAGTCTTGTGATGGGTGAACCATTTAGCGTTATGTTAAGTGGAACATTTGCAGCTTTGTTTCCAAACTGAATGAAGTAGGTCTTGTCCGTATTGAGAGTAAGCTTGTTTGTCGTCATCCATTTTGATATTTTCTGTAATTCGGCATTAACTGTGTTGGCTAGTATGACTGGATTTGGGTGAGAGAAGACATATGTTGTGTCATCTGCAAATAAAATGGGTTTGAGTAGTTGTGATGCATTCGGTAGGTCGTTTATGTAAATGAGGAATAGGAGTGGCCCCAGGACACTACCTTGAGGGACACCGACTGTAATTTGTTGTGTGAAAGAGTTCTCTCCATTTGTGTACACGTACTGGCTTCTGTTGCTAAGGTACGACTTTAGGTAGTTGAGGGGGTGCCCCCTAATACCATAGTGCGCTAATTTTGTGAGCAATAAATCATGGTCGACTGTATCAAATGCTTTGCGTAGGTCTATGAAGATTCCCAGCGGAACTTCTTTCTTCTCAAGTGCGGTGTATATTAACTCTAACATGTGTGTTATAGCATCGTTTGTGCTCTTGTTAGCCCTGAATCCAAATTGACAGGGTTTAGTACATTGTGTCTACATGGAGTCTACCTGGAGAGAAGTCCAGGGGTCAACGCCCCGCGGCCCGGTCTGTGACCAGGCCTCCTGTTGGACCAGAGCCTGATCAACCAGGCTGTTACTGCTGGCCGCACGCATTCCAACGTACGAACCACAGTTCGGCTGATCAGGTACCGACTTTAGGTGCCTGTCCAGTGCCTGCTTGAAGACAGCCAGGGGTTTGTTGGTAATCCCCCTGATGTATGCTGGGAGGCAGTTGAACAATCTTGGGCCCCTGACACTTATTGTGTTGTCCCTCAACGTGCTAGTGGCACCCCTGCTCTTCATTGGGGGGATGTTACATCACCTGCCGAGTCTTTTGCTTTCGTAGGGAGTGATTTTGTGTGCAAGTTTGGTACTAAGCCCTCAAGAATTTTACATGTGTATATAATAATGTATCTCTCCCGCCTGCATTCTAGAGAGTACAGGTTTAGGAACTTCAAGCGTTCCCAGTAGTTGAGGTGGTTTATCGCACTTATGCGTGCGGTGAAGGTTCCCCTGCACATTTTCAAGGTCAGCAATTTCACCCGCCTTGAAAGGTGCAGTTAGTGTGCAGCAATATTCCAGTGTAGATAGAACAAGTGATCTGTAAAGTGTCAACATGGGCTTGGCATCCCTGGTTTTGAAGGTTCTCATTATCCATCCTGTCATTTTTCGAGCAGATGCAATTGCTACTTTGTTATTGTCCTTGAAGGTGAGATCCTCTGACATGATCACTCCCAGGTCTTTGACATTAGGTTTTCGCTCTATTGTGTGGTTGGAATTAGTTTTGTACTCCGATGAGATTTTAATTTCTTCACGTTTTCCGTATCTGAGTAATTGAAATTTCTCATCATTGAACTTCATATTGTTTTCTGCAGCCCATTTAAAGATTTGGTTTATATCTGCTTGGAGTCTTGCAGTGTCTTCAACGGTGGACACTGTCAATGTCTGATATGAGGATGAGGAATAGGATGGGAGCAAGTACTGTGCCTTGTGGAACAGAGCTTTTCACAGTAGCTGCCTCAGACTACTCTGTTGACTACTACTCTTTGTGTTCTACTTGTTAGGAAATTATAGATCCATCTACCAACTTTTCCTGTTATTCCTTTATCACGCATTTTGTGTGCTATTACACCATGGTCACACTTGTCAAAGGCTTTTGCAAAATCTGTGTATATAACATCTGCATTCTGTTTATCTTCTAGAGCATCCAGGACCTTGTCGTAGTGGTCCAGTAGTTGGGACAGACAGGAGCGGCCTGCTCTAAACCCATGCTGTCCTGGGTTGTGCAATTGATGGGTATAAAGATGGGTGGCGATCTTGCTTCTTAGAACCCTTTCAAAGATTTTTATGATATGGGACGTTAGCGCAATTGGTCTGTAGTTCTTTGCTATTGCTTTACTGCCCCTTTTGTGGAGCGGGGCTATATCTGTTGTTTTTAGTAGCTGCGGGACGATCCCAGTGTCCATGCTCCCTCTCCATAGGATGTTAAAAGCATGTGATAGGGGCTTCTTGCAGTTCTTGATGAACACGGAGTTTCATGAGTCTGGGCCTGGAGCGGAGTGTATGGGCATGTCATTTATTGCCTTTTCGAAGTCATTTGGCGTCGTGGTGATGTCAGAAAGGCATGCGTCTGTCAAGTTCTGTGGCACTCTCATAAAAAAATAATTTAGGTTTTCGATTTTCAGTCTGCATAGTGGCATACTGGGATTTAAGTAACTCACTCATTTCCTTGCTGTCATCTGTGTAGGACCCATCCTGTTTAAGTAGGGGCCCAATACTGGTTGTTGTTCTCGACTTTGATTTTGCATAGGAAAAGAAATACTTAGGGTTTCTTTCAATTTCATTTATGGCTTTTAGTTCATCCCGTGTCTCTTGATTCCTGTAAGATTCCTGTGTGAGACGAGGTACGAATAGATCTGTTTATGAATTAATTTTTCGAAGATTTTAGAAAGCAGTGGTAAATTTGAGATTGGTCTATAATTGTTCAAGTCAGTTTGGTCACCTCCTTTGTGGATCGGGGTGACCCTAGCTATTTTGAGAATTGATGGGAAGGTAGAAGATTCAATGGATTTATTGAATAATGCTGCTATAATTGGTGACAGTACGTGTGAAGCTTTTTTTGTACATAGAGGGTGGTAAGCTGTTTATGTCTCCTGCTTTGTTTTTAAGGGTGTTGATTATGAGCGAGACTTCAAGTGAGTTGGTAGGAGCTAGGAATAGTGTATCTGGGTAGGTGTTGGTGAGGTAGTCTGTTGGACGAGTGTTCGAGCTTGGGATTTTACTCCCTAGATTCTTTCCTATGGTGGTGAAGAAAACATTAAGTCTGTTTGCTGTCTCAGATGGTGTGCAAATGATTTATGTATAAAAGGTTTTGTCGTGTATGTGGGTTCGTCTGAGAGGTTAAAGGGAAGGGTGGCGGTAGCTATAGCTGTGTCAAGCCCTTTTCGACCTTTGGGTTGGGAGGTATGTGGGGGTGGTCGGGTGGTAAGAGTTGAGGGGAAATGGGGAGGGGTAAGGGTTTGCTTCGTTGGGGTGTATATGCCGGCGGAGCATTCCAGCAGGGTGAAAACAGAGTTTGTAAATGATGTTTTGGTATATGCGTGTGGGGGTTTACCAGGGGTTTCGGTAATGGGGGGGATTTCAATTGTGTGATTAGGGGGAAGGATGTGGAACCAAGAGGGGCGGGTTGTGAGTTGGGGGCTTTGAGGGATTTGCTAGGGTGTGCAGGTTTAAGGGATGTGGTTGGGGAGGGGGGTGACTTGGTAGAGCACACTTTCGCTAGGCAAGGGTATGGTGCCAGATTGGACAGAGTTTATGTGACTAGGAAGGTAGTGGTGGGTAGTGTTCAAACGATCGATGTGGGATTCTCGGATCATAGAGGAGTGTTGGTCGAGGTACACTGGGATGGTGTGGCGAAGTGGTTCAAGGGGTACTGGAAGTTGAATGTAAAATTGGTGGTAGGGGAGGACAGGAGGAGGGATTTTAGAAGTTGGGGGGAGGGGCTGTGGGAGCAGGGGAAGGGTGCAAAGGATCTGGTGGGATGGTGGGTGGGGGTGGCGAAGGAAAGTATAAGAGGGTATTATCAGGCCTTGGGTAGGGAGGAGGCAGGTTGGAGTTTTGGCTTGCAGAAGTATTTGGAGGGGTTGTTGCAGGAGTGATATGTGTAAACAGCCTATTCGTAGGCTCTTTCAAACTGTGCGGCACTACGGTGCTGCTATCTATAGGCCTATCAAGGTCGGGCTGGACAGCCATGTTTCTTTCTCACTCTTGCGGCCTACTTCACTGAGACAGGCCCTACCCAGCTGGCTCCCGGTCTCCTCGCATACCCTCTGTATCCTCGTGTACACTTGCCCTATTCGACAATAAACCCAAGCCTAGTCTACGGCCGTATCACTTCACCTATGCTACCATTCTGCTCCAGGTGTTCCGTCAAGTTAGTCAAGATAGGCGATAACAGTGGTGGAAGCAGTGGGCTACGACAGAGGGTAGCGTGAAGGGGACCCACTGACCAGTCGATCATCCGACTAAGCCAGCCATATCCAGGTCATCTGCTGGCTTATAGCATCATCCGTCGCGTCCAGCATCTCGTGGGTGCCTGAGTCAGATCATCGTCCTTGATTTTTTTCCCACAAAATCGGGACTTAGTCATCGCGGCGTCAACCTCGAGCCTTGCAGTCACGTGTGTTCAACTTCCCCTCTACAGTTCTCCAGTGTTCTCCTGCACCCTTCTCCTGCATCCTCCAGCGTTTCTACGCAATTCCTACAGCTACAAGAGACGCGAGGTGGGGTTGTTTTGGGTGGTTGGTGTTGTGTGCCAAGCGTGACTACCCTCCCGACTCCATTCACCGCCTCTCCACCCCCTCCTGCTACTACGATTCTACGCTCCCTGTTCCAGCTCACCGTCTGTGTGTTGTTCTCCATGTTAAAGACGCCACCCCCGGCTTGAACACGTGGGAACCCAGTTTGCCTAAGCCACGCCAAGCCAGGCGTCTGTTGCTCCTGCGCCTCATCGTTCTGCATTCAACACCCTCCAGCCACAGCAGTGATTTAAAATGTTGTTTTTCACCCCAGTGAAAACCGTAAAGTAATTTTTTTTTTATATTTTGGGGAAGGCCTTCAGTTTCATAACCTGGCACCCCGCCTAGTTTGTTGCTTCATTTCCCCATGTCCGTCTGTGCTTCCAAAGCCACAGTCGGCAGCACATTCAGACACCGACCCCAGTGTAAACAACGCCGCACTCAGCTGACGAGTTTCCTTCCTCTTTATTAAAATCCTTCATTTTCGCAGAGTCCTACGACCCCTTTCCAGTTCTTACCAAGCGTTGCACAAGATTATTACTTTCAAGAGGACCCCATAGAAGTTCCCAAGTGCTCATACAGCATACAGCCACCAGTACACACCTGCCTACTTGTCTCTCCATCAACAATCAAAGCTAAGTAAACAGTGACTGTCTAGCATTTTCTAAGACTTTGTGACATTATTTAATTGCCCTGCACCAAGTACAGTCATCACTGAAGCCCATACTTTCAGTGAATTATTCAGTTCCAGTAGCAGTGCACATTTTTGTGTAAATTGCGATTATTCAGCAACATTGTTGCATTTTGCACACTCATTTTTGCATCTTTAAATCCTAGTGCATTATTCTGCACCTAGCCTCTCACCTAATTATTAATTGTTCCTGCTCAAAGTTGTTCATTGTGCTACCCATATATACATATATATATATATATATTCTTTTTTTAATTGCAAGTCATATCTGTCTGCTATTATTTTGATTGTTGCACCTGCAAGCTAACCACAAATTGTTGACAACCCTGCACAGTTCTGTTGTGTTAGTGTGTTCAAAGTGTTATTTTAATACTTGCCAGTGTCAGTTTTATTCTGCTTGAATTCAACAACTTGTGACTAGACACCTACATTTTCTCCAGTGTCTCAATTTAATTTTTATTTATATTATTTCTTTGCCATATTTTTGTTTATGCTCATTCACCTGTGTATTGCATTCTGTTAATGTTTATGCCTTGTCATTGAGTGCATCATCAGTTCCTGCCCTTGAATTCCAAGGAACCTGCTTAGTTGCCATTATTGCAATAATTGCCTGTGACATTCCATACTTTTGAACCAGAATTTGCTTGACAAACGTTTTTTCCTTGTGTCAGTGTACACTCATTTGCCACCTGTAACTTTTTGCCCCTATCATTATTGATTTCTACCATTTTAGCATTTTACTCATTGCCTTTTGTGTAAAATTCAGCACTTCTTGATACAGTAAATTTTTGTGACTGTTTTTAGTTCCATTGTAGACTGATATTATAAATTGTTTTGTCACCTTACCTTGCTGCAAGTGAATTCATATTTTTTCTTTGCCATACCTAATTGCAACTGCCAGCACCTGCAACATTTTGCTGTGTGTTGAGCAAGCCTGCACTGCAGTACAGTGTGTGTAATACCCAGTTTTCATTTTAATTTGCAAACTTTTGTTAATTCCGCTACCTGTTACAGTTCATACATTTTCATGCAATTTTCTTGCCAGTTATCTCTGCTTTTGTTCTGTGAACGCCCTAGCAATTAATTCACTTGTATTCAGACACGCAGTGGCCGTCGCGGTGCCCAAGCTTCTGCCACAGATGGCACTGATGCCTCTCCTGTTAGGTCCCATCGGGGGAAGGACGACGCCTTCCCAACGATTGGCCAGGCAGTAGCCCATATTGTGGCCACAAATGGCACTTCATGTCAATCCCGCCCGTCCCTTTTGTTCGACGGTCGTGCCAGTATGTTGGAGACTTGGTTCAAATCGGTCGAGAAGACAGTTAAGGGACGAACCGATAACCCCACTGACGCGCACTATGTTAACACTGCCGCGGTGGCTGTGGACAAATCCCTAAGTGTTATGACTTCCTTCTTAGACTTGGTGGAAGTGCGTGATTTGAAGTCATGGCCCAAGCTTAAGGAAGCATTCCGTAATTACTTCCGGCACAGACATCAGCGCCATTACCTTGACGTTATCACTAGCGTCTTGAATGAGTGCTAATCCCCGGATGAAAGCCCTGTCGTTTCCAGCGAGCATCGTTAGATTTTATTGACATTATGCAGGATAGCAAGTGGGTCACTGGTGACGGTAGTATAAAACTTGAAGACATCATCCCCATGATCACTGGAGGCGTCATGCGGAGAGATGCCCCACCCCATCTCCATGATAGGATCGACGACTTAGGGCTCGGCCCCAAGGAACACATCCTGGGCGCCTTTAATGCCATCGATAAAATTAAACCACCGGGCAAGAAAGACAAGGCTTGTCGCCCTGCTGGTACTCCCTTGCAAGTCCCTCAATCATCAACTCTTGTGTCACCGCCTGTGCAACCCCCATCACTTTTGCTGCAGCCATCCAGCAATCAGCACACAAGGCTAGGACGAACAGTAAACCTCAGACCAAGCCGAATCAAAATGGCAGGTCAGGTTATGACAGGTGGGCTAGCAAGACGACTTTGCCAACGTCTTCTCCATCTAAGTCCAAGCATCATAAGCGCACACTGCCGTCAGCACCACCCGCGAAGCGCGTGGTTACCTGTTTTAACTGCGGTAAAAAGGGTCATTACCGTTCTGAGTGTTATAAACCTCAGCCCCCATGCTGTGATAATCACCGTCCCCGTGCGCAGCACCGGGAAGGCGATTGTGTTTACCACCATACATCCGGTCATACCTCCAGTGAGTACCACAAGTTGTGCAGCATCTTGTCGGCACACCATGGCAAGCGCTCCATACCCGGAGCCCGAACTAGCCGGAGCCCCTCCAGTAGTTCGGGGGAAGAGATGCGCCAGAAAAATCACGCAGAGAGATAGTCACCCTGTTGGAGTCGCTGTATGCTGTCCCTGTCCGCAATGCGTTCGCCGCCCTGGGCAGCGACACGCTTGCCGACAGCACGGAAACAGAGTGCCTCGACGCTGGTGTTGCGACTCGAACCATACCATCCTGGACGTCGAGTCGCTCCACCAAGCGTCAAGCCTCTGGCAGCTGGGACTCCGGAGACCTTGTCAGCCCGTCATGCCTTCACGTTCGGTATGACAGCCCGTGTGGACCTCTCGTTGAGTCCACACTTCATCGGAAGCCTGTTCAGCTTTTCCTTGATACAGGTTCGGTGGTTAACATTGTCCGTTCCACCCTCTTCCGTGACATTGGTCTCCATGCAGCCATGCTGACCGAGCCGTCTGCTATTCAGACATTGCGAGGCGTTTCAGGTAGCCCTCTCACGGTCCGTGGTTGTACAACCTTAGAATTTGCGATCCATGATCACAAGTGGTCAGCAAAGTTCTTAGTTGTTGATGACATCGTCTTCCCAGGCGATTTGCTCATTGGTTTCAAGACCATGGCAGACCTTAAGATCGTTTAGATCCAGCTAAGTGGAAAGTGGATTTTGATGGAGTGGACGCGCCCTTCTGGGGTGTACGCTTGGGTTCCACTACCTGCCACTCCGTCTCTGAGTACATCCAGTGCTTGGAATCATTGGAAACCCGTGGTTTCCGTCGCAAATCCTCCATGAGGTCGGCCTTTTGTCCTGACCAACCTCATAAGAGAGCTCGTATCTCGTCACCTCCTGACCATCAGCGCTCAGTTATCAGTGAAACCCAGTCTGGGGACGCCCATTCTGACCATCACTCTAACTCTCACGCTGTTGTAGAAGATGACAGTTGTCAAGCCGCAGTCTCCCTGTCGGCAGGCGACTGTCTGACTCGTGTCATGGCATCAGCGAGCAGAGTTACTGCCTGTACAAAGTATGACGTCACTTTGTTGGCTAATTCGCTCACTCCTGTTATGGTGTATGTGACCAGAGCTTTCGAAGGAGATCACGTGCTAGTCGACAACGACACATGCAGAGTCAAGGGCCTCTACCTTGAGCCGTCCTTGCACACTGTGCGTCGTGGTAAGTTGCAAGTCCTTGTCAGTAACTTGCACAGTCGAGAATTCTCCCTGAGGAAGGATACTTCACTTGTCGACCTCGTCAGATTCCCTCTCCCGGTGAGAGTGGAGGGCGAAATCCCAGCTGACGTTCTTGTAAGTGCAGTCCTCCCAGGTGAGTCTGCTACTAATTCTTCTGTCACCCGGCCAGTGCAGGAAGATGATCTAGCTATGACAGACTACCCGGAAGAAGTTCCACAACTTCTCCAGGTTCTCAATCGCACACGCACTGCCGTCGCGTTAGATGGTGAGTCCATGGGTCTGACCCCGCTTATGTCTCACCATATTCCGCTTGATAAAGGTACTAAACCCATTTACGTGCCTGCGTATCGTTTGCCGCATGTGCAAAGAGTGTTCGCTGATGAACTCATTGCAAAGATGCTCCGCGATGGAGTTATCGAGGAGTCCATTTCCCCGTGGAATGCCCCTCTAATCCTAGTTCCCAAGAAAGATGGAACATGGCGTCCTGTTATCGATTACAGGAAACTGAATGCCTGTACCATCCCAGACCAATTTCCATTGCCAGTTCTGAATGACCTGTTACAGAACATTGGCGTAACAAGATCTTTTCGACTCTTGATCGTCTTCAAGGGTTTTGGCAGATCCCTCTTGATGACCAAAGCAAAGAATTAACAGCATTCTCTACGTCTACTCGTCATTATGAGTTCAAGATAATGCCTTCGGCTTGCGCGAAGCCCGATCACGTTCAGTCGTCTAATGACAACGGTTTTCCATACTCTTCTAGGTGGCACGCTCATGGTCTACCTAGACGATCTCATTGTGATGTCCCAAGATGTTCCTACTCATCTCGTAAAACTTGAGCGGGTACTGGAAAAACTAGCCAAGGCTAATCTTAAGGTGAAGCTTTCAAAATGCCAGTTCCTTTAGCAGGAAATAAAGTTTCTGGGCCACGTAGTGACTCAGAGTGGCATAAAGACAGACGAGTCTAAAATCTCGGCTGTACGAAAGTTCCCTAGACCTACGACGGCAGATACTGTCTGCTCCTTCGTAGGCCTAGCCAGATTCTACCGCACTTTCATAGCCGGTTTCTCCACCATAGCTGCACCCTTGACACAGCTCCTTAAGAAAGATGTTCCCTTTGAGTAGACGTGTGACCAAGAAAGAGCTTTCGTCACACTTAAAAATAGGTTAACATCAGCCCCAGTCCTTAGATTCCCTGATTTCACCAATGCGTTCACCTTGACGACAGATGCCAGCAAAGTTGGCATCAGTGCAGTCTTGTCGCAGGAATATAATGGTAAGCAACAGCCAATAGCTTATGCTAGCCGTGTTCTTACCAAAGCTGAAGTCAATTACTCTGTGACAGAGCTAGAAGCCTTAGCCATCGTCTGGGCTTTGAACCACTTCAGAGACATTATTTACCAGTATCCTATCAAGATTTACACGGATCATCTGCCGTTATTATCCCTTTTTGCAAACAAGAATCTCTCTGGGAAACATGCTCGGTGGTCTCTCACCTTTAACGACTACAATCCCGAAGTCTGCTATGTACCGGGTAAGCAAAATGTCGTGGCTGACGCCTTGTCGAGGCATATAGCCTTTGTCAGTGCAGACAACTCGTTCTCCGTCGAGGTCCTAGAGAGAGCCCAACGGCAGGACCCGGTGTGGTCACCAGTCCTTCGATTCCTAACCAAGGAGGACGTTGGCCCGCGGGTCAAGTCGCCCATTCCGCTGACAGACTTAGTGGTCAATCAAGGAGTACTGTGTCGTGTAGCTCGACTAGTGGACCCCGGCAGAACCGTACACCAACTGGTGATACCGGAGTCCCTAGACCCCGGACAGCAGTACATTTCTGTGACATTGACATACCTACTGACTTGTCCGACTCCTACGCTAGCTACGCTAATTGTTTTTTTGCAGAAATGGGGATTAATGCACATACTTTGTATAGCTAGTAAATAATGGAGTCAGGGTGGACAACACCATGTAAATATGTAAAATTTATTCTAGCAGGGTACCCGTAGTATAATGAATTCCATGGAAATAATGTTATTGTGAGTATGTGCACCCAGTGTGTCTTGTAAAGCCTTAATAAAGGTAAGGGGCAGTATCGCCCTTTTGAGTTAAATGTCACACCTTAGGAAATGCTACTGTCAGTCATTGTTTGCAGATGTGAGGATGGTACAGCGCTCAAGGATGTGCAGTCAAGTTGACGTCTGGCCCTGTGGACAACCTGTATATAGAAGACTCTAGTTCCTGCATCAACATCAGCTTGTTCTGTCCTCCGTCCAGCTGTACGGGCAGGCCAATTTTCTCTTCCCCGACTCACGAAGTGGGAGAGTTTTTCCGGCCCGCACCGGCAATATTCTGTTTGTAAATGTCAGGTGACCGGAAGCCAGTTTCCCCTGGGTAATTTTGTTTGCTCGTTTACACCTGCGTGCCACTCAGTATTGTCGTGTCGAGACGACACACGGTAGGTGGCTGAGCGGATGTAAACACCCTATTCGTAGGCTCTTTCAAACTGCGTGGCACTACGGTGCTGCCATCTATAGGCCTATCAAGGTCGGGCTGGACAGCCATGTTTCTTTCTCACTCTTGTGGCCTACTTCACTGAGACAGGTCCTACCCAGCTGGCTCCCGGTCTCTTCGCATACCCTCTGTATCCTCGTGTACACTTGCCCTATTCGACAATAAACCCAAGCCTAGTCTACGGCCGTATCACTTCAACTATGCTACCATTCTGCTCCCGGTGTTCCGTCAAGTTAGTCCAGATAGGCGATAACATATGCGAATGGGGGTCAAAAGTGTATGGGGGAGATTAGGGGTATCAAGGACAGGTTGAAGGAAATCCAAAATGAGCGTTTTAATGCATGCAGGGTGAAAGCGGGAATAGATGTGCTTTGGGGGGACAGGCCATCTAAGTTTGTTTTGAGGAGATGTAAGCAGAGAATGGATGCAATGACGGTGGAGTGTATAGAGGTGGATGATGAAGGAATGGGTTATGAATGTGGTTTGAAGGTTCGATCTACGGAGGCAATGGGTGTGTATGTGGATAAGTGGTTTGAAAAGTATTTGGCCCGAAGAAAGGGTGGTGTGAGGGTAAGTGATATTATGGGGATGAGGTAATTGGGTGGGGGGATAGGAAATGTCTGAAGGGGCCGATAAGTGGGGAGGAGGTATGGGAGGCGGTTGACGGGTTAAGTAGGGGGAAGACGTCTGGTATAGATGGGATTGCGAATGATTTTTATAGGGAAAATTGGGAGGCTCTGAGTGGTTGTGTGATTCAGGTGATGAATTGCATGAAAAGGGATAGGGAAATGGGTATGGGTGTGCTGGTGTTGGTAAGGAAGGGTCAAGACTTGGACACTATGAGTAATTTTAGGCCTTTGGTGTTGATGAATGGGGATTATAAAATTTTTGCTAAGATATTGGGGAACAGGTTAAAGAGGGTGTTGGAAGGGGTAATTGAGAAGGGGCAGTATGGCATCCCGGATAGGATTATGATCAGGGGGCATGGACGCATAAAATCCTATGAGAAGGTTGTCGCCAATCTTCTTAGGAAAAGTATAATAGAAAAAGACAATAATAACAAGAAAAATAAACACTTTATTTTAATAGAATGAAATTTAAATAATAAATACGTAAATATGATTATAATAATCCTATCATAAGAATAATGAAAAATGAAAACAAAAAATATATATATCTGATCCAAAGCTACATATATACACTTGTTCTTGTTAATACAGAAGCAATGAATCCATGTTAGACTCTGTGTTGATATTGTTGTTGTTGCCTCGATGTTTTCCACAAATCCATCAGTTTTCCAACATCCACAAAGTCACAAATGATGTCAGGGACTCACGTGAAAATTGTCCCTGGTAAAGTACCGTTACCTGAGGTTTCTAGTGTGAACTGAGGAACTACTGGTGTAGCGAAGAATTGGTGTTACTCTGTTTCTCAATTGGTGAGTATGCCGGCCCCCCACTCAGCCTTGAATCCGATGATCCGTGCGGAAACAGAGGACTGTGAAAGAAACCACAAAAATTACTCACCACTCTAGCATTAATTTACATAGTAGGCATAAGGCCTTTAAAAGAAATGGCGAAACTGTAATAAATTACTTTACCAAAACCCAAGGCAGGACATAGCAGAAGTTACTGTTGCTCAACATGAGTGAAGCTCCAAACAAATTAAAGAGTGAAGCTCTTAAACATAAAATAATGAAGATACGAGCAGCCGTGAAGTACTTACAGTGAGATCGGGCGTGGTCAGTCGAGTGATTTCAACCTGTGGCCGGAGCCTAGCATTACACCTCTCACCGGGTGGAAAAGGGGGGGGGGTATAGCACCAGCTAGACACTCACCCCACCTCAACAAGCCAACTACCATTCAACCATCACTCTACATACCTTCACACTTTCATCACTCCTATCTATGGACTTTTCCCTCATATCCTACATTGATGATTGTGAGAGGGGTGGGGTATTAGCGTTGGATTGGAAGGGTGCGTATGACAGTGTTGAGCGGGGAAGTGTTGTATGAAATCATGAGGAGACAGGGGTTTGGGGAGGAGGTGGTGGGGTTTGTTGAGGACGGTATATGATGGAGCATGTGTGAGGGTGCAGGTGAATGGTAGGTTGGGAAGGGTGGTACCTATGGATAGGGGGCTGAGGCAGGGTTGTCCGCTATCACAGATTTTGTTTGCTTGTATGCAAGATCCGTTTTATCGTCTGGTACAGAAGGAAGAGGAGAAGGGGGGGAGGGTCGGGAATAGTGGGATATGTGGATGACACTATGGTGTTGGTTAGTGGTATGGATGATCTGCATGGTGTGGAAAGAAGTATAGGTTTTTTTTTTGTGGTGTGACGGGTATGAGTGTGAATAGAGTGAAGTCGAAATTGTTGCAGGTGGAGGAGTGGGTGGGGGGTGCTTGGGGTCGGGCTTGGATGGTTGGTTGTGGATAACTTGCGTATATGTGGCATTGTGTACATGAGTGATGGTAATAGGGCAAGGGACGTTAATTCTGATAGAGTAGTGGGGAAGGCGTTGGGATGGTTGGGGGGATGGATAGCGGGGGATTTAACGTTAAGGCAGAGGGTGATTGCGGTGAATACGATGATATATAGTATGGTGTGGTTTGTGGCTGTTATATATCCTCTGTTGAAGAGGGATGTAATTAGATTGGAGGGGAGGGTTTTTACGTACATTTGGGCGTATGGCCGGCGTTGGTTGAGGAAGGATATTGTTAGGAACAGGGTAGATAGGGGGGCTGGGGTTATTTTGGTTTGAAAGAAGGTCAATGTGTATGTTTGTGCGAAGGTTATTGGTGGGTGGGTGTGGTTTCGGGGGAGGGGGGGGATAGAGGTAGGCCAGGTCATAGGGGAAGTGAGTAGATGGTGGGAGGGTAGGGATTTGATATATTGTAAGGATATTTTGAGGAATTTGTTGGTGGTAGATCACCCGCAGGAGGTGTCGGTAAGAGTAATGTTGAGGTTGGGGTGTGTGGGAGAGGTAGTGGAGTGTGAGAGGGTGTATCCTGTGTATGACTGGGTAGCTGTTTGGAGGGATTTTAGGAGGTTGCGCCTGAGGGCACGGGATAGGGAATTAATGTATAGGTTTATGCATGGGGTGCTAGCTTCCAGGGCTGTTCTTTTCTAAATGGGGGTGGTGCGGGATGGGAGGTGTGAGAGATGTGGGGAATTGGAGTCAGTACTGCATGTGGTGTACTTTTGTGAGATGTTGGAGCCGGTGAGACAGTGGATAGGGAGAGTTATTCGGAAGTTGGGGGAGGGGGTGGCATACCTGTGCTGAGAGCATTGTCTTTAGATTTTGAGGGTGTCACTGCTAGGGTGAGAAGGGGTTTGATGTACTGTATGGTAGATTTTGTATGCGGATTGTGGAGATTGAGGGAGGTGGGAATAGGGGTAAGAATTAGGGCCTTAGCGTGTTACATGTATCGTTCTAAATGTAGAAATAGGATTGTATGGGAGGGAATGGGAGGAGGCTTTTGTAGTGGAATATAGAGGGAGGGTCTTGGGGAGTTGTTGGGGTGAGGGGGGGTACCTAGGTAAAAAGGGGCTTGGCCAGGGGTGTAAGGTGTGTTAGTTGGGATGTATGGTTTTGTGGGGGTTTGGATAGTAGTGAATGAGTTGTGGTTGTTTTGGTTGGCGGGAAGGGTGTATGGATGTGGAGGGGGGAGGGTGAGCAGTTTCGAAGGAGGGAGTTGACTCTTTGACAAAATGTGGGTGATGGTGGACGAAATAGGGATGGGAAGGGGGGTGGCGGGAATGTATGTGGTTAGGGATGACGGTACGGACAGGGTTGTTTTGCTTTGGGCTTAATAGGGTTGGGGGAGAGGGCTTTTGGTATAGTCAGAGGTTTTCATGTGGTTTTGTCTGAGGTAGAGTTTGGTTGAGCGGGGTGTAGGTTGGGGTATGGTGGTGGTCTTTGTCTATTGGAAATAATCTTGTCTCATATAATAATGTAGTAATGAGCTGTGGCACGTCAGAGACATAGATTTTGTGTGAAGGGTAAGTCCTTGATTATGGACCGACCTTTATGTGTTGGACAGGGTTATAGATTTAAATGTAAAGGGCTTTGGTAGGTTAGGGAAACATTGTAATTTATACAGGATTTTGTTGATGCACAAGGTTTGTAGTAGGGTATAAAAGTTTATTTGGTTCATCGCCAGTGGTGGCGTTGCTTTTGATGTGTTTGGAGTTGTGTGACATATGATTACTTATTGGTAAGGTTATACTTGTATATGTCATAATGAGGGTACTTGTATTACTCCATAATTGATAGTGGTTGATTGATTTATATGGTATTTACGGTTGTGTATAACATGTATGTAGGATGAGGGTAATGTGGAATGTGAAACTAAAATACCGGGAGCAAGGGGCTAGTAACCCCTTCTCCTGTATATATTACTAGATGTAAAAGGAGAAACTTTTGTTTTTCCTTTTCGGCCACCCCGCTTCGGTGGGAAACGGCCGACGTGTTGAAAGAAAGAAAGATGTTAAATGTCAGGGGCTTGGGGTTTTTACCTCTCAGATGTATGTTATTTTACATGGTAGTAAATGTATATGCTAATGTATAATGTGTAGAGGGGGATCAGACATTAAAGGTATACGACATATTACTTGTTGTATTAGATAAAGTATATTGTTGTGAAGGAATTTTCTTGTGTCAGGTGTAATGGGCATGGTGAAAATATGGATGTTGTGTTTAGGTAGGGTTCTGTGGAAATTATTTAATTTCGTAGTATTTTTAGGGAGTTACAATGTTGATTTATGATGGTGTCTTCTGAGGTTATGGTTATCCAGAAGGTTTATATATAAAAATATTGTGGCATATAACAATGTTTGTGTATTTGTATTGCATTTAGTAATGATGCAATGTCATGTATGTGAGGGATATTTTCATAAATGTAAATGTATATTTCAGTATGTAAAGTGTTTTGGTGATTGTTCTAGATCATTTTGTGATCTGTATGTATAATGGGACAGGGCAAGTAATTATTATTATTGTGAAAGCATTATAGGTTATGGGAAGCTGTTTTGATTTTCATTTGGATGTTGGAGTGGATTGAGGAGAATGTTTTGTAAAATAGCAGTTTGGGCTTCTCTTTATATGTTATGTATGCATTACTTGTAGGGTATAGTGTATGTCTAAGGCGAGTAGAATAATATTTGTCTGTTGCCATTTTGGAATAGCACGTTGTTGGGGTATAATGATATGTTAAAGGTTAGGGGATCATTTTGAAGTTGTGTCACTTCAACGGGTGTGGCGTGGAGGGTTAGTAGCTTCCTTTGAAGCCCTCTTAGCACATGTGAGAATACTATATTATACATTGATATGATTTTTGAAATTGTGTTATGATGATGTACTGAGTATGTACTGGGTATATCTGATAAGTGTATGGATATGCATCTGAATGTTTTTAAATAAAATATAAACAAAAAAATTATTTACCTCTGTAATCTTTTGACTACCGCCCACAGGATGGGTATGGGGTGCATAATAAAGATATTAAACTAACTGTAACTCAGGTGAAATAAATAAATGCTGTTAATTAACTCAAGAAATGTATTTGAACCATGACCATCTTCGAATTCTGTTGTTCTGTTATTGTATGTTCCAATATGTTTTCTCTAGAATTTTTGTTAATCTGTAATATAGTGTATAAAGTTCATTTATTTGTGTCTGATTATTTTTCTAGTATTCATATTCATTGTAACAATTATTGTGAGTAGAAATAAGGTTTATAGAGGCAAGTTGACCTTCTTGTGTATAAAGTTTTAAAGAGTTTGTGTAGATGAGAAAGAGTTCTATTTAAAAACAAGGGAGGGAACACGAGGAAGAGTTCCCATGATCACTCTCACTCCTTTTTCAACTTCTCATATTGATTATACTGCTGCTAACAAGTTTTAGCAGCAGCCAGGCACCCCCCCAAAGAGATGCCTCAGGAGTAGAAGGCTTGGGGTTAGCAAAACCAGGCACCCCCCCAAAGACATGCCTCCAAAATAGGAGAGATCCACCAGAGATACTGAGGAGAGGGTAGTGCTAGAGAGACCCTGAACACTGTAGTCCTAGAAGATCAGACCAGGCTTGTAATCTAGGATTTGGAAGGTCTCAGGAGCATCCCAAAAGCAGGAATGGATCAAGGCACTTAAACTTCAGTATGGAAAGCAATGGAGTTCCTTGGGAACTATGTGGGGAGGTGGTTTTAACATCATTAAGCCAGGCATACTATAATAATTAAGTATTTGCTGTTAGAATTGTTTTTTTTTTTTGGTATAAACAATTTCAGATACATTTGTAATGTGTTTATTAAATTGTAAGTGGTTATATCTGGGTATGTTTTACTTTCCCCTTTGAGCCATGTATATAAGGTCCATGTGTCAGGAACTAAATTTAATAACTTATTGATGTTATAATTTTTCTGTGGAGAGTCAAGCCCCTGATAAGGTGCCTACTGCTCGTGTTTTCAGGCCATGCTACCCTAAGAGCCAGTACTTATCAGGACCCCCTATCTTGGTATAACTATCCTGTATTATTTCTCACTGGGTTTTGTCCTGCTCTAACCCAAACTACATGTTTTCCTCCCTTCTCCTATGACTATTGCTTCTTTTATCCCTTCCACTATTAAAAGAGCAGGTGGTTGCAGCATACTCCCAAGAGAATAGACCGCTACCGTCTATTCTCCCATATTCTAGTAATTTCCCTCTGTTATTTGTTTTCCATATTCCCATATTTTTTTTTGTATCCACTCCAAGTCTCTGCCTGAGGGAACAGACAATATGGCATCGTCTGGTGCTCTGTCGACCCCAGGGTGGGACTGGGGTGGAAGTATCTGCCGCATTTCAACTCGTCATGTCACAATTTACTCAATTATCACCCTATTACAGTGATTCCCGGACTTAATGTCCCACAGTACGCGTTGAACGTATTGATAACCCTTTACATTACGAATTGCGGCTGTTAAACACTGTCTGGTTGGCGCAAACGCCAAATTCCTGCCGCCATAACGGTAGGTACCCAAGCCTAGGTAATTCCCGCGTGACACTGCCTGCGCTTTGCCCACCCTCCTTGAATCCCCTCTGCCCGAACCTATCTGATGGTTCTATCTTCATACTGGAAAGTTTATCGAATATAACTTTCGGAAAATACCAATATTTTCCACACTGTATTCCTAAAGGTAGTGGGCTGGCTGGTTTGCAACTGAACAATTAAGTCTTGCAAGCCTGTCCTTATCTCCTCCAACTCAAAGTAACCCTTGTGGTACTTGTTAGACAACCACTCTATCGTCTTGTAGTTCAGTTTGTTTTGTATTATGGCACTCAACAACCATTCTGATTCCTCCAAACTATGTTTATTGCTCAAGATCTTGAGAGTGCTCTCTAGTTTGATCCGAAATTGTTGCAACCCTTTATAGTTGTGATCTGGCGCTTTCAAATTAACCAGTACAGCTACTAGATCCAATCTACGCTGTTCTGAATTACCATAAGTACTCTCTAACAGACTAACAGCTTCTGTATAAGAGTCGTTTATATTGAGGAAAGCCTGAATGAGAATGAGGGCATCCCCTCAATTGTCCCTTTAAATGAATCAACTTATTAACACCTTGCAGATCTTTCCGGTCATGTACCATCGCCTTAAAAATGGACCAAAATTCCTCCCAGCTGTCTCCAGGTTGGAACGACAACAAATGTACTTCTGGGAGTTTGGGGAGGGACATCTTATTTACTGTGTGAGACTGGCCCACTACGTTATCTACACTCTTTAACCTATCCCCACCTTAGCTTTGCAAGACAGAATGACCACTTCCAAATCACAGTTTACCTGGAGTTTACCTGGAGAGAGTTCCAGGGATCAACGCCCCTGCGGCCCGGTCTGTGACCAGGCCTCATGTTGGATCAGAGCCTGATCAACCAGGCTGTTACTGTTGGCCGCACGCAGTCCAACGTACGAACCACAGCCTGGCTGGTCAGGCACCGACTTTAGGTGCCTGTCCAGTGCCTGCTTGAAGACAGCCAGGGGTCTATTGGTAATCCCCTTATGTATGCTGGGAGGCAGTTGAACAGTCTTGGGCCCCTGACACTTATTGTGTTGTCTTTCAACGTGCTAGTGGCACCCCTGCTTTTCATTGGGGGTATGTTACATCGTCTGCCTAGTCTTTTGCTTTCGTAAGGAGTGACACTCGTGTGCAAATTTGGTACTAATCCCTCTAGGATTTTCCAAGTGTATATAATAATGTATCTCTCCGCCTGCGTTCCAGGGAGTACAGGTTTAGGAACTTCAAGCGTTCCCAGTAATTGAGGTGGTTTATTGCAGTTATGCATGCCGTGAAGGTTCTCTGTACATTTTCTAGTTCAGCAATTTCACCTGACTTGAAAGGTGCAGTTAGTGTGCAGCAATATTCCAGCCTAGATAGAACAAGCGACCTGAAAAGTGTCAACATGGGCTTGGCATCCCTGGGTTTGAAGGTTCTCATTATCCATCCTGTCATTTTTCTGGCAGATGCGATTGCTACAGTGTTATGGTCCTTGAAGGTGAGATCCTCTGTCATGATTACTCCCAGGTCTTTGACATTAGTTTTTCGCTCTATTGTGAGGTTGGAATTTGTTTTATACTCCGATGAGATTTTAATTTCCTCACGTTTTCCATATTGGAGTAATTGAAATTTCTCATCATTGAACTTCATATTTTTTTTTGCAGCTCATTTAAAGATTTGGTTGATGTCTGCTTGGAGTCTTGCAGTGTCTTCAATGGTGGACACTGTCATGCAGATTCGGATGTCATCTGCAAAGGAAGACACGGCACTGTGGCTGATATCCCAGTCAATGTCCGATATAAGGATGAGGAACAGGATTGGAGCGAGTACTGTGCCTTGTGGAACAGAGCTTTTCACTTTAGCCACCTCAGACTTTACTCTGTTGACTACTACTCTTTGTGTTCTAGTTGTTAGGAAATTATAGATCCATCTACCAACTTTTCCTGGTGTGTGCTATCACACCATGGTCACACTTATCAAAGGCTTTTGCAAAGTCTGTGTATATAACATCTGCATTTTGTTTGTCTTCTAGAGCATCCAGGACCTTGTCATAGTGGTCCAGTAGTTGGGACAGACAGGAGCGACCTGCTCTAAACCCATGCTGCACTGGGTTGTGTAATTGATGGTTATCTAGATGAGTGGTGATCTTTCTTCTTAAAACACTTTCAAAGATTCTTATGATATGGGACGTTAGCGCTATTGGTCTGTAGTTCTTTGCTATTGCTTTACTGCCGCCTTTGTGGAGTGGGGCTGTCTGTTGTTTTTAGTAACTGCGGGACGACCCCAGTGTCCATGCTCCCTCTCCATAGGATGTTAAAAGCACGTGATAGGGGCTGCTTGCAGTTCTTGATGAACACTGAGTTCCATGAGTCAGGGCCTGGAGCGGAGTGCATGGGCATGTCATTTATCGCCTTTTCGAAGTCATGTGGCGTCAGGGTAATGTCAGATAGGCTTGCGTCTACCAGGTTCTGATGCACTCTCAAAAAAAAAAAATAGTTTAGGTCTTCAGCTTTCAGTCTGGTTAGCAGCTCGCTAAAAACTGAGTCATACTGGGACTTTAGTAACTCACTCATTTCCTTGCTGTCATCTGTGTAGGACCCATCTCGTTTTAGTAGGGGCCCAATACTGGATGTTGTTCTCGACTTTGTTTTGGAATAAGAAAATAAATACTTTGGGTTTCTTTCAATTTCATTTATGGCTTTTAGTTCTTCCCTCATCGGTTGCACAATCCTCCATGAACTCACGTTCATAATCGTTGAACCACCGCTCGTACGACTCGTACCTACGTTCTAGTACCTCTAGACTCGTTTTCAAGTCACTAGCACTCACCGATGCCTGATTCATTAAATCCAAACACTTCTTGTGTGACTTTGTCACATGACCTTTGCGAGCTTGCAATGATCCTTTCTTTGCTTTAATGACCATGGGTCTACCACTCCCAGCAACTCTACTAGATTCAGTCATGGTTATAGAATTAATAACCACTGACGGTACAAATCAAGTAAATCTTTTATAAGGGTGATTCCCACACCTTACTCTTGCACAAATCGTAGCCACGCCTGTGCTAGTAATTAATTTGGACTAATTACTCTATACTCAACTTCTGCAATCAGTCACTTAATTATTAAATAAATAATTCAATAATGATTAATTCACTAATCACATCCGGTTTAGGGAGGACCAACGGACAAATGTGGGGAATTATGAGACTACCTGTATGGACTTCACCGCCACTTTAAAACAGATAATCTCAACGGGAGGTGACCGACTAATATTATTTTCCCGCGAGGTGTGTGAGAAAACTTGAGTCGGCCTGGTCACTGAGACGGCTCCCTTCGATATCCTCACACACGCTAAACATAAGAACATAAGAAAGAAGGAACAGGCCTACTGGCCCATGCAAGGCAGGTCCAAGTCTCCAACCAGCTTAAGCTAATGCCCCGACCCAGCCAGGTCAGGTTACATTCACTTAAGGAAGGAGCACTGCTTCTGACCTAGTAGGATAAGCTAGTCAGGACCAACTCACACCCACCCACACCACACCTGGAAATAACCCTCTCCAGGTAGTCAGGTCACTTCCACTTAAGGAATTAGTACCGCATCCCACCTAGTAGCACAAGCAAATCAGGTCCAACTCACACCCACCCACACCCACTAATGTATTTGTAATAATAATAATAATAATAATAATAATAATAATAATAATAATAATAATAATAATAGTTTATTTAGACATGGTACAATGATACATAGTTAGGTAGACATGATACAATGATACTTAGGAATAAATGAGGTGTACATGCCAAAAGCCCCTAATATGCTGTGTATTGCGGGCCTAACCTTTTTTTAAAACTACACAACGTCTTAGCTTTATGACGGTACTCGGGAGTTTGTTCCACTCCCGAGTACCGGAGTACCAGTACCAGTTTTATAAAGTAAAATAGCTCGCACTAATACGTATGATACAATAATGGTTGTGGACTGTATATTTTAGTATTGACTGATTAGAAGTAGAAAGAGAGTACACAATTAAAATCATCACTCACCCAGTGTCAGTGATGGTCGTTGAAGATCATTGGCATAACCACAGCAAGTATTCACCATTGCAACCTATCTACTGGCCAGTAATTGTGTTACTGGCCAGTTCCACTGGGAACTCCGCCTACCAGTGACAATGCCTTCGTCTCCTACCCGTCCCTTTCAGCTGTCGCCTATTTAGGAGAAGCCTCATTGCCTGATCTTCATATTCTCCAGACCTATGGTGGTGAACACACCAACTCCAAGTCCGAGGACTGATTACCTCATCTTTTGTATATGTTCTACCTTCATATTATGTCCTAGAATTTTGTATTGATAAAGCCACTGGATGGCGAAACGTTTACTATAAAGATACCCAGATGTTGCACATGTGTCTAAATTTCACATTGTCGGTATTGTGAAGAGAGACCATTAACCGCGATTTGGTCGTTGTAAACGCCGATTCCCGTCTCCTTTATAATCAGAACTCTCCCATCGTTCTACCTTCATCGGCTTATCCCACGAGACTGACAAGCTAGGCGACCTCAGTGTACCCACGCGCTGACCTCCCCATTTGACCCCCCTGGGTCTAACTACGCATGCGTCAAGACTTGTGTGTAGGTTCGTTCTTCATCTCAAGAAAAATACGAACCAACAGCCACACATTAAGAATATTCACATTAGAAAGGCTATCGAGTATAACCTTTCGGGAAAATACCCAATATTTTCCACACTGCGGCCGGGCAGAGTTCGTTGTTAGACGATTCAAATCGCGTCATTTTGCAACAGGAGCTTTCAGCCCGCCCTGGACTGAACAGCTGTTTTCCTGGTAGGCCGGATCACACTTCCTGTCTCTGGTATCCCCTGGTCTGTGTCGTCTTCAACATCACTCGTGTCACTTTCCCTTAGGTTTTCGTTCACAGTTGATAGAACTCCCTTTAATTCTAAGGGGATTAACTTATTAATGGTACGTAAACTCTCTTGGCCGCGACACAACACTTTGACATTCCTGACAACACCTTGAGCGTCTGGGTACAATGTTACTACCTTGCCCAGAGGCCACAATGTTCGAGGTTGCTCAGTATCAATTAACACAATGTCACCCGGTTGAATATTCTGTCGATTAGCCGCTTCTGAGGCACCATAAAAGTGTTCACGTAGTGTAAGGAAATACTCTTTACGCCACACATTAGACCAGTGAATAATTACTTTATTTAACATCTTAAATTTATCACTTAATACTGTCACATTATTATAATCTTCATCAATTTCCTCCGAATTATCTCTATAGATAGGTGCAGCCTCCAGTTTCCGCCCACATATTAAGTGAGAAGGAGTCAGTACTTCTGCGTCGGGAGTATCAATTATGTACGAGAGTGGACGATTATTTATCCGATTCTCTGCCTCCACCAATACTGCACGGAATTCCTCCAAGTTAATTCGTTTCCGGTGTAGTACTTTACGCAGACACCTCTTCACTGTACTTATCAGTCTTTCATACAATCCCCCTTGCCAGGGGGCCCTGGGAGCTATAAACTTCCAGCCACACCCTCGCTGAGTTAACAGAGACTGTACATCATTACTCTCATTTAATTCCTTCAAATGTTGCGCTCCCGCTACAAAGTTAGTGACCCCCCCCCATACCACCAATCCAACTACATTCATCTTTGCTAATATACAGGGTTTAAAGCCAGCAACAAACAACAAGGTACCTTACATTAGTGGACTGCTTACAGAGTCAAATTCTATGTTTGCGGCTTTCACAGAGACCCACATAAGAGATCACTTGGACAATGAAATATGGATCCCGGGCTACAACCTATACAGGTGTGACAGAGTGAACAGGCAAAAAGGGGGGGTTGGCCTGTATATCACAGAGTCACTTATATGTTCAGAACTACTAAATGCCTCAAATGATGTAGTTGAAGTATTAGCAATAAAGGTCGAGAATCAAAACCTGGTCATCGTGGTTGTCTACAAGCCCCCAGATGCAACGTCCCAACAATTCCAGGAACAGCTTCTGAAAATTGACCACTGTCTGGAAAATCTTCCAGCTCCTGCCCCCAACATCTTGCTACTGGGGAATTTCAACCTCAGGCACCTAAAATAGAGGAACATTGCAAACAATGTGGTAGCAGAGATAACACCAGGAGGCAGCTCAGATGAAAATTCACACATGCATGAACTTTTAAATCTCTGCACCAAGTTCACCTTAAACCAGCAAATAGTAGAGCCCACAAGATTAGAGAATACGCTGGACCTCATCTTCACCAACAATGATGATCTGATACGAAATGTCATCATATCAAAAACAATATACTCAGATCACAACATAATAGAGGTCCAGACATGCATGCGGGGAGCCCCAGATCAACAAAATGTGATCAGCCGGAGGAGCTTTCTCCAAATTCAACTTCAATAACAAAAACATAAGGTGGGACCAAGTAAACCAAGTCCTAAATGATATAAACTGGGAAGATTGCCTAAGCATCACGGATCCCAACCTATGTCTAGAACAAATTAACTCTGTGGTACTTGAGGTTTGCTCAAGGCAAATTCCCTTAAGGAAAAGGAGGAGAAGATGCAAACTAGAAAGAGAGAGGCGCTCCCTATACAGGCGAAGGCAAAGAATAACGGAGCGGCTACAGTAGGCCAATATCTCTGAAATACGTAGGGAGACACTAGTCAGAGAAATAGCAAACATCGAATTAAAACTAAAGGAATCTTACAGGAATCAAGAGACACGGGAAGAACTAAAAGCCATAAATGAAATTGAAAGAAACCCTAAGTATTTCTTTTCCTATGCAAAATCAAAGTCGAGAACAACAACCAGTATTGGGCCCCTACTTAAACGGGATGGGTCCTACACAGATGACAGCAAGGAAATGAGTGAGTTACTTAAATCCCAGTTTTTAGCGAGCCACTAACCAGACTGAAAATCGAAAACCTAAATGAATTCTTTATGAGAGTGCCACAGAACTTGACAGACGCATGCCTTTCTGACATCACCACGACGCCAAATGACTTCGAAAAGGCAATAAATGACATGCCCATGCACTCCGCTCCAGGCCCAGACTCATGGAACTCCGTGTTCATCAAGAACTGCAAGAAGCCCCTATCACATGCTTTTAACATCCTATGGAGAGGGAGCATGGACACTGGGATCGTCCCGCAGCTACTAAAAACAACAGACATAGCCCCGCTCCACAAAGGGGGCAGTAAAGCAATAGCAAAGAACTATAGACCAATTGCGCTAACGTCCCATATCATAAAAATCTTTGAAAGGGTTCTAAGAAGCAAGATCGCCACCCATCTTGATACCCATCAATTGCACAACCCAGGACAGCATGGGTTTAGAGCAGGCCGCTCCTGTCTGTCCCAACTACTGGACCACTACGACAAGGTCCTGGATGCTCTAGAAGATAAACAGAATGCAGATGTTATATACACAGATTTTGCAAAGCCTTTGACAAGTGTGACCATGGTGTAATAGCACACAAAATGCGTGATAAAGGAATAACAGGAAAAGTTGGTAGATGGATCTATAATTTCCTAACATGTAGAACACAAAGAGTAGTAGTCAACAGAGTAAAGTCTGAGGCAGCTACTGTGAAAAGCTCTGTTCCACAAGGCACAGTACTTGCTCCCATCCTATTCCTCATCCTCATATCAGACATTGACAGGGATATAAGCCACAGTGCTGTGTCTTCCTTTGCAGATGACACCCGAATCTGTATGACAGTGTCCACCGTTGAAGACACTGCAAGACTCCAAGCAGACATAAACCAAATCTTTAAATGGGCTGCAGAAAACAATATGAAGTTCAATGATGAGAAATTTCAATTACTCAGATACGGAAAACGTGAAGAAATTAAAATCGAATCGGAGTACAAAACTAATTCCAACCACACAATAGAGCGAAAAACTAATGTCAAAGACCTGGGAGTGATCATGTCAGAGGATCTCACCTTCAAGGACCATAACAAAGTAGCAATTGCATCTGCTCGAAAAATGACAGGATGGATAATGAGAACCTTCAAAACCAGGGATGCCAAGCCCATGTTGACACTTTACAGATCGCTTGTTCTATTTAGGCTGGAATATTGCTGCACACTAACTGCACCTTTCAAGGCGGGTGAAATTGCTGACCTTGAAAATGTGCAGAGAACCTTCACCGCACGCATAAGTGCGATAAACCACCTCAACTACTGGGAACGCTTGAAGTTCCTAAACCTGTACTCTCTGGAACGCAGGCGGGAGAGATACATTATTGTATACACATGGAAAATTCTCGAGGGATTAGTACCAAACTTGCACACGGAAATCACTCCCTACGAAAGCAAAAGACTTGGCAGGCGATGTAACATCCCCCCAATGAAGAGCAGGGGTGCCACTAGCACGTTGAGGGACAACACAATAAGTGTCAGGGGCCCAAGATTGTTCAACTGCCTCCCAGCATACATCAGGGGGATTACCAACAAACCCCTGGCTGTCTTCAAGCAGGCACTGGACAGGCACCTAAAGTCGGTACCTGACCAGCCAGGCTGTGGTTCGTACGTTGGACTGCGTGTGGCCAGCAGTAACAGCCTGGTTGATCAGGCTCTGGTCCAACATGAGGCCTGGTCACAGACCGGGCCGCGGGGGCGTTGACCCCTGGAATTCTCTCCAGGTAAACTCCAGGTTATCTGAAATCATTAGTCTCGGACAGGATCTCCTAGCTGCAAATTTACGAAACAGCTGTATGAACTGTTCTGCAGACAAATCCTGTGCCACTTCTAAGTGTACTGCCCTCGTAGCGGTACAAGTGAATAAACACACATACACTTTTAAAGGAACACCATCTGCAGTACCCGTTAAAATGATTGGGCCACTGTAATCCACACCGGTTACATCAAATGGCTTTATTAACTGCACTCGTTCCTTGGGCAATGGTGGAGGTCCTGGATACATATAGGTTCTGGCATCCACCCGACGGCACACTACACATGTCTTGATGACTCGTTTCACACTCTGTCGTCCTTGAGGGATCCAGAAAGTTTCCCTAATACAATTTAAGGTATCTTGTACTCCACCATGCATCACATTTTTATGGGCATTTAATACAATTAAAGTTGTCAGATGATGAGTCTTGGGCAGCAGGATAGGGTGTTTAGCATATTCACCCAATTCAGCATTTTGTAACCTACCTCTGCACCTGATTACGTCATCCTTCAAGTACAGCCCCAATTTCTCTATTATTGAACCTTCCCAATTTTCCACCCCCTTACAATTTAATCTCCTCTCCATAGATTTCTCCTTGTACTCTCTGTACCCAGTATTTCAGGGGATGAGGAAAATCATACGGGATATTCATCTTGTTTATGAAGTTAAACACCAACTTCGTGACATTAATCAATTTTGGGAAGGATGAGTATCTATTTATATCAATGGCTAAGGAGGGACCGAGGACTGGAGCCGTGTTCACAGTAATTTCCACCGGAGCAATATGTGCCTTTTGAACAGGCCAGTTACTTTATCCACCAACCAACTGGGTCCTTAAACCACATAAAGTCTTCACAAATTTTACATAAGTCAACCCACGAGACAAGAAATCAGCTGGGTTCTCTCCCGGAATATGATTAAAAGTTAACTTATGTTGAACCAAACTGTCATATTTCTCTTGCATCTGGTTAATCTCTGCGACTCTATTTTGCACGAATATAATCTTGCTGGTTCCGTTGCGGATCCACTGCAAGGATACCTCATTATCAGACATTTATGGGATTTCATTAAATGGAGCTACAGAGTGTTTGTGAAGTTCTTGACAAGTGGTCCCCTACGAGAGGGTTGTTGATGTCTACCGGGAGAAGCGCATGGTCGTTTCAGAGGGTTTGGAGGTGAGATTAAGGGATGTATCAGCAACTTTTACGTGGATACGTTTCCGGAACATCCCTTTTAGGCGGATGCCGTGGATGTGAGAGATGTTTTAAGGCATATGGAGTGATCCATCGGCAAATGTGGGCAGGTGGGCGCAGGGTACCTCGCGGGAAATACCGGAGGATCTTACAGTTTAAAGATGTCTTTGAGGAGGCCAATCCCCTCGTACGTCCTGATGCCAGAATTTAGGACGCAAGTTTACGTGACGTACGTGGGGCAAGTACGGACGTGTCGGCTCTGTGGTCAGCCAGGGCATATGCAGCAGCGTGTGAGAGGCGTGGACCACGGCCCCAGCAACAACGTGGGGGGCAGGAGCATGGTGTGGAGGGCCCTTCAGGTGTGGTCCAGGAGGTGCATGGGTCGCTTCAGGGTACATGGACGGTGGAGATAGACGGTGGGTGACGTGGTAGAAGGTGGAGGTGGTGGTCTCCTTGCCACCTGTGACAACCAGTGATGGTGGAAGACAGCAAGGTTGCTGTCGTGCAGGGGAGGTGGACGATTTGGTGGAGTTGTGGGGCTATGATGAAGGACCTGAGGATGATGCTTGACAGTCCGCCTTCTGTGGGAGAGGAGTCCGTGGTGAAGGACTACCCGGAGGGTAACAGCAAGCCGGGTGAAGTGCTGAGTGAGGATGTGAGTAAAGGTGCTTGTGGTGGCAGTGAGAATCAGTAAGAGTGTGTGTGGTTGGGCTGTGGTTCATAGGGAGGAAAATGATGTGAATGAGGTGTCTGAAGGGTCATAGTGGCGGGGGAATCCATAAGAGATCAAGTGGCTCGGTAGAGATGGCGATGTTGACCTGGTCAGAGGACAGGTAAGAAGTGTTGCAGATGTGGTCAGGGGGGGGAGGGGGTAAAGGGGGTAAGGTCTTGGATAAGGAGGGAGTAGGTCTCAGTGGGGGTGGGTAAGTGGTCAAAGCAGGAGTGTCGAGAACGATGAAGCATCGAGGAAACCCTTGAAGCCTTCAAGTGTATCAGTATGAATGTGAATGGCCTTAGGGCCGAGGTCAAGAGGATGTGGGTTGAACGGACATTGCGGAGAGAGGGCATTGGCGTGTTTTTTCTCCAAGAACATAATTTTAGGTGTGGTGGGGATCTGAAGTTGCGGGGTTTACTTTGTACACTGGTAGTTCTGAAAATTTCAAGGGTGGGGTGTTGGTAGGTATTAGGGAGTCCAGCCCTTTTCATCTGAGATCATGGGAGGAGGTAGGGGCGGGAGGATTGTTAGGGTTGATGGTGAATGGGGTGATATCCGGTTAGCTTCATTGGCGTGTATATGCCCGCGGTTAATGTACGTAGTTTAAAGGGTGAGTTTGTGAGGATTACTTAGTATATGCATTACGGGGACTCCCTGAGGTAACTGTGTTAGCAGGTGACTGGAACTGCATATTGGAGCGTGATGTGGAGACCGAGGGGTGCAGGATGTATACTAGCGGAGTTGCGTGACTTACTGGGAGCGGTGGGAGTTCGAGATGTGGTAGATGGTAGGGATGTCATGGTGGAACATACGTTCATGGAGAGGATATGCACACTTTTAGGTGGTGTATGTGTCATGGCGTATAAATGTGGAAGAGGTGCGTAACATAGACGTAGGGTTTTCAGATCATAGAGGTGTGGTGGCAGTATTAGGGTGGGTGAGTGCTGTTAAATTTTATTCGGATCTGTGGAGGAGGATGTAAGTTTGTTAAAAAGGGGGGGGATCGTGAGGTTTTGCGGTTTGGTGGGGGTTTATGGGGTGGAGGCAGGAGTTTAGGGGCGTGGTGAAGTGGTGGAATACGACAGCGAAGGAGGCAGTGAGAGGTTATTATAGGCGTGAAGGTGTGGAGGAGGCAGGATATAGGTATGGGTTACAGCGTGTTGGAGGGGCGGTTAAGGGACTGTTACGGAGGGGGGGGTGGGTGCCATCAGCAGGAAATGCGACCTAGGGGAGATTACGGGATATTCAGAATGATGTTTTAGGGCGATAAGGGTACGTAGTCAATTGGAAGAGGTGTTATGGGGGATAGGCCCCTCGGGCCGGTATTACGGAGGTATCGAGGGGGGGAGAGCGGGCATGGCGCTGGGGGTTGGGGGAGGAGGAGATGGGTGGGTATCTGGGTCAGGTGTTATGCCGACAGAGGAATGTGTGCTTATCAAGTTATGGGTTTTAGGTAAATTTGGGTGGGAGAGGGATGAGGTTAGTGGGGATTGTTTTGGAGAAAATTTAGGGAGACTGGGGAGGATAGGAAGGGGTTAGGTGGGAGGATTACGTTGATTGGAAATGGCAGGCGGTGCAGGGATTGAGGATGGGAAGGCGCCTGGGGTGGATGGGTTGCCTGGGGACTTCTATGTTCTCATTGGGACGTATTGAAGGATGTTTTTAGTGAAGGTGTTTAATCAGATGAAGGATGGGGTAAAATGGAGAAGTACAGAGAACTGGGGTGTGGTGTTGGTTTCCGAAGGGTAGGGATAGTGATAGGTTGCAGGGTATGGGCTATAACATTTTTCTTGCTCAGACTATAAGATCTATGCAAAAAATACTGGCAAATGCATGAAAGGGTGTTGGAAAAGGTATTGGAGGTTGGCCAGTTGGGATACCTGGCGTAGCATTAGGACGGGGCATAGGAGAATTAGGAATTTCGTGGAACATGGAAGAGGCGGAGTCCTAGGATTAGACTGGGCAACCCATTGATGGGGTGGATAGGAAATGTTGGTTGGTTTTATCGAAGCAGGGGTTTTGGGGAGGAAGTTGTGGGGTGGGTTGCCTTTATGATGGGGCTTTTCTAGGGTTCAAGTTAATGGGAAGTTAGGGGGGTTCCCCGGGGAGTTTAGAGGGGGTTTGCGGCAGGGGTGCCCCTGTCGCGAAAATTTTTTCGGGGGGCTTCAGGACCCCTTTTTTTGATTAGTTAGAGAGGGGTATGGGACAGGGGGGAGGGTGAAGGGGTTTGAGGCGGGGAAAGTAGGATATTTTATGACACCCCCCAAAATTGATAGGGAGGGGGGGGGTTGGAAAAATTTAAAGGGGGTTTTTGAGGTTTTTTGGGGGGGGTACTTGGGGATGTGCATCCCAGGGGCGGGGAAACAAGAATTGGGAGGGGGGTTCCCCGGGTGGGAGGGCCCCTTGGGGGGGAGGGGGGGGTGTGTGTTAATAGTGAACCCCAAAAATTTCGGTTTTATTTTTTGTCATTGTAGTGATTTGGCGAGGGGGTTTAAAATTTGGAGGGGAATGGTGAGTAAAAAAGCTTGGAAGGTTGGGGGTTTTTTTGCCCCGGGGGTCACGTTGTTGCAGCGTGCCTTGGTGGTTAATGTTTTAATTTATAGTAAACTTTGGTTTGTGGGGCTGTATATCCCCTCTGGGACTGTGATATGGGGGGTTTGTTGGGGGGGTTTTTGGGGGGGTTTGGGGGCACTGGGTTGGTTGTGAGGTTGTCCCCGGTGGAGTGGGGGGGGGGTTTGGGGTTATTCCGTTGGGGGAAAACAAAAATTTTTTTTTTAAAACGGGAATTTTTGGAGGGGGGAGTTTGGGAAAAGGGGAGGGTGGTAAGGTCATGAAGGGGACGTGGTGGTGGAAGGGTAGGGATTTGTTGCGGTGTGAGGATCTATTGGGGTTTCTTTTAGTAGTTAGGAGCCTGGCAGAATAAAGGGGGAGGTTGGATAGAGGGGGGGAAGGGGTGGGGCGGGGGAAAGGGGATTTATCAATGTATTTTTGGAATTGGTGTGGTACTGGTTGAAGGGGGCTGAGGGTCCCCCGGGGGTTCGAGCAGGGTATAGGTTTTTTTTGGGAATTTTGGGGTCGGGGGGACAATTGTGTCAGATGGGAATAATAAGGGGGGTTCTGTCTGAAATGGGGGGCTCAGACAGGCGTATCATAGTTTTTTTTGCGAGGGCGGGGTTTTGGGGTTGGGAATGGTTTAGTGGGTATTGAAAAGGGTAGGGGCGGGGTTGTCGACCCTAAACAAAGTATAGATGTGGGGGTTGTCCTGAGGATGTCGACGGGCGGTAGCGTATTTGGTAGAGAATTCATACATTTTCGTGGGTATGAGAGAGGCCCCAGGTGCGTTACATTAGAGTTTTGGGCGGGTTTTACAGGACTGGGGTGTCGTAATCAAGTGGTTTACAAAGGGGGAGATGGTGTAAAGGTTTTTCCTCGGATATCGGAATTTACCTTGCGATTTTATTAGGGAAAGGGGAGGGTGTAGTGGGTGAGAAGCTGGTCATGGTAGCTGGGGGGTTACAGAGAGTGTGTGTGGCTGTATCTAAGGTTTTTTGGGTGTCAGGGAATAGGGGGTGGTTTGGTTTTGATGCTTCAAAATTCAGGCATTTCTCTGGTTTTGGCGTTTATTTAAAAAAAAAAAAAATCTGTGGGTGAGGGGGACTCGGTAGAAGATGGGGAGGGTCGGGGGTGTCAGGGTATATCCTGTTTTCCCTTCCTTAGGGGTCAACCCCGGTTTTGTGGCGCCTCCTGTGGGGGAGCCAGGGTTTTTTTATGAGTAATGGTAAGACAGGTTGCCCATGACCTAGAATGTATGTTGAGGGTGTGTGAGTGTGGGTTTTTTTTTGTTTGTCATGTTACATTTTTCACTTGCAAGGCCAACATTGTCTAGGGTCTATGTTGTATGACTTGATGGGGGCCCTGGTTCACATGGTATAGGCTGACCGAGCACCTGGTTAGAGGTGTGTAAGTTTCATATATGTTAGATGTCGTAAGAAATGTTATAATGAAATGTACCTTGGAAGAAGGTTGTCTTAATATTTGTGTTGGTAACTCTTTTGAAACGCCCTTTAAACTTTTCTGTAATCTCTTTTCTAATTATTTTATGAGTTTGACATCAAAAGGTAGGGATGGAGGGGTTGTCAAGTTTGTGTGGTGTTATTTACTGATGGGAGTCTATAATTTTAGTAATAGCCTCTGGAGGCTGGGGAGGAGGGTGGCAAAATATGGGTTTTTGTTGGTATAACATTTAAGTTTAGGTGAGATGTTTTGTATGGTACTGTGAGGTAATGGCGGTTTTTTTAACTTGCATTTTTATTATGTCAATATTATGTTTAGGTCCTGTTGGGCCTTTTATTAATATGTATTGTTTTATGGTTTAAAAAAATTTTTTGAAGGGATGTTAACAGTGCATCGTTTTTGGTTTTCGGGTAGGTGCTTTTGGCCGGAGGGGTTCTTTAGAAGGGGGGATAATTGGGGTTTTGGCTTCTCCCATGTTTGGGGTATGACATGTTTTGTTTGTTGGAAGTTTCCTTATCTTTTGTCAGGGAAAATGTATGCTCAAATTGTTTTGTGATATACTCTCTTTGTGGGTGGGCAATAAAGACCTTTTTTTATAAGGTCATGTGTAGTGTTATAGGTTAGTGTTTTTTGAAGGTTTAGTGTATGACACTTTTTAAATTTTCCCTGCCAGTTTGGCTGTGGGCCCGAATAGGCCCTTTCTAGTGTTTACATTATTAGGCACTTAATATGTTTTGTGTAATGTTGATGTTTAACCTCTTGTTTTGAGGTAAGGTTTTGGTAAATGTTTTTGTACATAACCTGTTTTTTAATAAAATATAAAAAAAAAAAATTATCAGACCAAATTATGGTGTCGCTAATATTTATCTCCGGCAATTTACTCCGTATATAATCAGCTAATTTGACACCCACATAAATGGCCGTTAATTCCAACTGAGGTAAGGTACGCAATTTAATTGGAGCCACTTTAGTTTTAGACATGACAAGAGAAATATCTTTATCACATTGAAGATAAGCGACTGCTCCATACACCGCGGGAACTCCAACATTGGAATTTTCTCATAATCACCAATTAATTCTTCCCACCTGTTAACGAATTCCTCAGGTAAGGTTTCATCCCAAGCACACTTCTGCTTCCATGCCTCTTGTTCCAATAATTTCCCTCGGATTGTGGGCGCCACTAAACCTAGTGGATAAACATTTTGAAACTTGCGGGCAAGGGGGTCTCTTCGTTTTTGTGGGCATACCTTTTTAAATTAGGCTTTAACGATATCAAGTCTCTCTCAGTATCCCAAGTCAGTCCCAATACATTGCTACACCCCCGATCTCCCTCTCCGGGTTATCTTTATTTATTCGGGCCTTTAACCTGGGCGGAATTCTGTTCCACTCCAGAAGGATATTTGCACCTTGCATTATGTCATTAGCCCCCCTTTTTTCCCCCTTTGGGGCCTCTTCCCGTTGAAATCCCCCCCCAGGGGGAATTGTCCACATA